>JAQMCW010000012.1:5995054-6009507 GCA_030068335.1 Chrysichthys cranchii
ACACACAAACACACACACACACACACACACACACACACACACACACACACACACACACACACACACACACACACACCTGCTGCAGTAGGGTGGTGTTGTAATCACTCTTCATCAATCTGTTGATGGACTCAAACAGGCCCTTTAGAGAGTCTTCAAACTCAGCCTGCTCCTTCCCCTCATACAGCCTAGAGAGAGAGGGAGAGAGAGAGAGAGAGAGAGAGAGAGAGAGAGAGAGAGAGAGAGAAGAGAAAGGTAAAAAAAAGAGAGAAATTTTGCAGGGGGAAAGGGGAAACAGCAGTAGTCAGTTTAGTAAGTATTAAATATAGTAAATGGTGCAAAGAATTTTTTTTCACATATTAATTGCTGAACCATGACAAGATGGTTACCATTGCGTTCATCTGAAATCAACCAAAACACATTCACATAGCACTTGCATGTTAAAAGTTTTACCTTTTTTTGTGTGCGCGATCTGGGTATCTTATTTAACCAATTAACTGCCAAATTTTTCTTCTGAGAAATTTCACGTGTTTCTATTCATTTACATCCAAATAGTAACAAAAACATCTATTTTCAAGAAATATGACTGTGAACATTTCTGAAATTTCAATTTGTAGTCAAAGTCCCAAATGTTGGATCATGGCACATGCCATCTATTTTCTATGCCATTCATTATATGATCCCCAAATGGGGACCACGGAAGCTAATGGGTTAATATCATATTTGCTTTCTTTCAAAGGAATCTCCTCAAACTCCCTGCACTGCTCACATCTTTAAATGGCTGTCATGAAATAACTCAAGCGCCCTGAGCTGTTTTCATGGTGATTAAACGATCACGTCTTTAACATCACTGGCTCTCATGTGCATGTCCAGACTAATTCAAATCACCGTGTTCACTTCAAATGATTCAAAATGAACGACGAGCAAATTTCGGAAGTTTAAACTTCCAGCGAAGTTCCTGTGTGCAGTGTTAATGTTTCTCAGCACTGGGTTTGCGTTTGATGCTGTAATTCATTTCAGTCGTACGCAGTGCATCCTAGTCGTTGACTAACACTTCTGAGGGAAAGGTTGACGTTAGCAACAGATTTTCATTTTTTATTTTGGTATCATTCTGCTTTTGCATTTTTGCACAAAAGACTCTGTAGGTAACTAAATCATTAGCCTGAGTCATTAGTTAGAGAAGGCTTGCTGTCTATTTTCCTAGTTACTTAGCAACAGTCTCATCACGAATTTAACCCCTTAAACAGTGAGCAAATGTTGTCACAATTCACAATTTTGTCACAGAGTGAGCAAAATCACAATTTCAGGAGTGTATCTTGAAATGCACTATAGGGTACGGATCAGAATCATTTTAGTACTGGAGCCAAATTGAATGAGTCAGTAATACCCGACTCTTAAAACGCTGTAAAGGTGCAAAATGTTTAAAGACCGGCTCCACAAGCCACACTGGCAAAGGTCTGCCAGAGAGAGCACATGTTAAATCCCCTGCTTGTGATGGTATAGTGGATGTAAGGCGGAGAAATCGTTTTGCAGTGCTACACTAAGGGCTCCAGCCTGACTGACACTTCAATCAAAGCTGTCTGATTTAAGAGACTGCGCCAAAGACGTCTCACTCCTCCATTTTCTCGCTCTTTATACCATTCTGTCCCTATTCATCCACTTCGCTCTTAATTGTGCCTCGCCATCCTGCCGTTCTATCTGTTCCCTATTTCCGATGTCATTTGTCTCTCTTTCTCACTCCTTCTTCTCCTTGATTTACTTTCAGTTAAGCTCATCCGCGGTTCTCTTCACCGCCGGTCCTGCAGCCCCAATGCACTGAGCTTTCTGCCTTCTCTCTGTTCTCAGACACCTGACTCAGCTCGTACAGGGGGCTCAGTGTTATGTGGATTAAAATCAGGAAAACATCAAGGAGCTTCCATGACTGGACCTGACACAAACCTATGCACATGCACACTCTTTTCCTCATGCTGGATTCCAGTGAGGTGTGACTACTGACCACACCACCATCAGTTTGTCTAATTAATCTCTTTAAGAGACAGCAGTGTTTACAGTTCCTCTGACCCTCTACACACTGCTAGGTCAAAACAAAAGACTTGAATAAAACCTTGATCTCTGTGTCCCTACTCCAGAAACATGGAGACAGAATGCACCCTGTATGTGCCAGACCAAACATGAATAAAATCAGAGAGGTGAAAAAGCCACAGGATGCAAGGCATGGAAATGGCGTTTGCATTCTGTAGTGTTTGAACAATGTTTAAGCTGTGTTTGTGCAGGACTGACACCAGGTTAAACACATGTTAAATGGCATATGCACAAGGTCGGGAATAACTCATTTATCAACCTAGGTAGCTTTAAAAATTCTCCATTTTTTCATTTTGTTATGCAATGATTAGGACCATTAACTCTTCTGAAGAACATAGCTAAAGAAAAATAATGGCAAATAGGATGTCCTTACACACGCTAAAAATGTTTCTAGTGTAAAAGACTTCTAGTTCTAAACATTTTCCCAGTATTGGGTTATTTTGAACTCAGTGCATTGGGTTGGTTTCTCTACCTAGCTTGTTTGGTTAAAATGATCCAACAGTTATGTTACCTTGCAAATAATAATAATAATAATAATAATAATAATAATAATAATAATAATAGCCTTATTATTATTATTATTCTTATTATTATTATTATTATTATTATTATTATCATCAGTAGTAGCAGTCGTAATAGTAGTCGCAGTAGTAGGTGTAGTAGTAGTATACCATTCGATACTTACAAAGTTATTTTGGGATGTGAATAATTGTAATCTAATAACGTTATTGGGATGTAATGAAACTTATACACTAACTAATATCCAATGTAACTACATGCAACTGACTGGGATGAGTTTAGGGTGCACTAATATAAGTTCTGCTTGTATGCCACTGTGAACGGTGTACTGATTACAGTATATTTTGGTCAATGATGATACCATGACACTTGAATGTAAAAAAAAAAAAAAAGAAAGAAAAGTAAGCAATCACCTCAGGGGATCATTTTAAATCTGTCACCAAGCTTTCTCTGTTATGGTTGCGTTTACAAGCAGAACATAATGACAAATTTCAAATTTCAACTTCATACTGTGACATTACTCCTTGCTATTTTAAGGGGTGTTAGATTAGCCATGGCTGAGATGGGGGAAAAAGAGAGGAGGAAAAAACGAGGCAAATGTACAAGCACCGCTGCATTGCGTTAAAGTATCCAAGATGTTTGGTATATCAGCTCACAATATATTATGGAAATCCTTGCACATGCACCCACTCTGTCTTTCTATAAAATATACAACACACACAACTTCACGCAGCAATCCTTGAGGGATGCAATAAAGCGTGTGCTATGGTGCTAGCACAAACACCATTAAGCGAAACAGGGCAAACATCCGTAAGGCTTGTGGTTAGCCTGACTGAGCTTTCTCTCATACACACACTTGCACACACATACCCACTGCAGCAGTGTGTTAATCTCGGTGGCCCATATAAAATAAAAGAGCATTAGAAGATCATTTACAGACTGCAAGGCCGTCAGTCAAGAACCCTTAACTGTCCTGATACAGCCAGCAGAGGCACACGGGTTATACGGAGACAGACAGCACTGTACAGATGCTGAGTGTAACTGAGAGAAGACGGTGTAGCACTACTAAGACGGGTAACAAAAACAAAACTCAGGAAAATAAGTGTAAAAAAATCTATTTAAGAATTTAAAAGCACATTACCATTTTCATGACGTCTTCCTGTGCTAGTGAAATGATCAAATATGATCTCCTGACTTACAAGTGGGACATTTAGTAATTATTAATAGCCAGATAATAACCAGATTTCTCATTTATTCCTGGCTGTGTAGCTTAAACTAAATGAAAATGAATGAAAAAAAAATAAAAATCAACCATAGAAGTCCTAAACCCAACCTATTGTAAGTATTTCTGGGACACACCACACCCAGATGATACATTCAGTGTGTGAGGAGGCCAACAATACAAACACAGTACTGGTGAATTTATGACTAATTATTTGAAGTTCTCGATACTGATATCATCAAAATAAGGTTGAATCAAGTTTTGGATATTTCAGTTTCTGTTCAGTTTTGGCATCAAAATAATAGCAATGCATTTTCATGTACCAAAGGCATAATATGCAAATAAGATACAAACAAATATATGTTCTTTTTTCCTAGATAAAATGTTTTACATGTACGTATATTATGGATGTAGGGTGGCATGGTGGCTGAGTGGTTAGCACTGTCGCCTCACGGTGAGAAGGTCTTGGGTTCGAGCCCTGGGTTCGGCACATGTGCGGAGTCTGCATGTTCTCCCCGTGTTCGTGTGGGTTTCCTCCGGGTACTCCGGTTTCCTCCCACAGTCCAAAGACACGCACAGAGGGGATTAGGCTAATTGGCGACTCTAAATTGGCCGTAGGTGTGAATGTGAGTGTGAATGGTTGTCTGTCTCTGTGTGTCGCCCTGCGGTGTATTGGTGACCCGCCCAGGGTGTGTCCTGCCTCTCGCCTGATGTCAGCTGGGATTGGCTCCAGCTTCCCCCCGTGACCCTAAACAGGATTAAGCGGCAGAAGACGAAGACGAATTGTGGATGTAACCTATTATGAATACATTACATGGATGGAACAAGTAATGTGTTATAAATGGATACAAACACAGACAATATAGGAGCTTCACTTTAAAATAGTGGAGCGGAAATTTAAACTTTCATGTAGATGTGACTGAGACGTCAGATAGGAAACTCGTGGGACGTACAAAGGCCACGTATGTAAATATATTTATACTTCTATATACGCTTCAACATGAAAAATATCCGCAAAAAAGTTACTAGACTCATAAAGACATCAAAAGGTAGGATGTCATCAAGATGTCCCGCCAGTAGTGTGGTGGTGAGGCTCTCACGTCTCGGTGGTGTACCATCTTGCTTTTAAAAAATGGGCCGAGATAACCACTGTTGAAGTGCGTATGCATTTTTCTGGGCTTGTTTGTATATGCAGATACAGATATATACAACACTCAATACTTGTTTTTGGCTGAAAATATTTTACGTTTTACAAATAAAACCCTTTTTTTGAACCCTACAATGAGAGTACTGTCGTTATCGTCAGTATAATAAAATTGCTATATCTTATGTCATTTTAAAACTTGCATTTTAAATAAAATCATAACAGCGGAGCTCACGTAAGTCCAGACCCATTAATGGATTCAAGACATTTAAGGGTTCAGTCGAAATCTATTCATGTAGAATAACCCTCCTGTTTGATTTAGCTGGTGACATTTATCAGACTATGCAGATTCGATTAGCTGGTGTGAGATAATGCTTTGGAATTACTTTGGGTGTCATTGTAAAGCTGAAAACCAAAGAAACATCAGCAATAATACAAGGTACTTAAATGCCAAGACAAATAAACTAATCTGTTTGGCAAACTGAAGCACAATAAAACAGTGGGATGGGTTTTAAATGTTCAAACTGAGAAGCTGAATGAATAGATGAGAATTCTTGTCAGGGTTGCAGTGGATCTGAACCTGACCCAGGAACACTGCCCATAAGGGGGAAGTACCCGGGATGGGATGCCAGTTTAGCACCATGCATATACCAGTACAATTTAGCATAGCAGTCTACCTGTGGGCATGTTTTCTGGACCGTGATAGGGAAACCAGAAAACTCAAAGGAAATGCACTTGCACACAGGGAGAAAATGAAACACAGACAGTAATGCAAGCTCAGGATCACAACAGGGACCTTGGAGCTGTGAGGGGACATCATTACCACCCAGTCCTCCTGGTTTATTTTGTAATAAATAAGCAAAACTAATTAGAATTTGTGGACAAAATCACATGGTCCCTCAAAGGTTGTTTTTGAAGCTACAAGAAAAATGCAGACAAACAAATCAGGAATCATACCGCAACACAGTAATGTGATGGTCAGACAGGGACAGTTCGAACCTGTGCATACTTCAAGTGCATCTTCCGAGCCTAAACGTATGCTTTTTTCTTCAAAACAACTGCTTTAAATAGCCAGCTTTACTTTTTCAGCATGGCAGGGAAAGAGAGTTGTGGTAGCTTTCTGACGTGAATTTTCTGAACAATTTCTACTTAACAATTAGGCCAAAGGCACTCGTTTATATCTGTGCTCTTTGATCGAATTATGCCCATTTTTACAATGAAAGGCAACTGTTAAGAGGAAGATACCAAAATATATCAGGCGAGCTGACTAATTAACATTAGCTGTGCACTCAAACATAAAGATCTCATAATTCCAACTTTTCAAGAAAGAAATCGGAAAATCAAGAGCCAACACTGGGAGAGACACAGAAAGAGAGAGACAGGGAAACAGAGTGGTAAACCTTTCTTGTGCTCTTAGATGCACTCCCAGTAATCCCTCTATATCACATCACGCTCTCTAATTAATAGTCTTTCTAGTTCTCGTATGCTGCTGTGTGCACTGAGCCACACAACGAATCCATCTTTTCTCTTCTGGTTTTTGTCACTTCAGTCTCTCGCACATGCTAATGCAGACACTGGCTTCTTCATTCCCACTCATTTAGCCTCACACACAATCAAAAAGACACGCCCACACACACACACACACACACACACACACACACAACTCTTGTAATTAGAGTGCTGTTAGCTGTTGTCAAGCGATCAATAGTTATCAGGCGCATTAATGCAGCAGTCAGCTTCTTTAAAGTGCCACTATGGGAAATTATTCAAACACACATTCACACACAAATGCATGCAACTAAGAAGCAGAAACAAATTCTGAACACTTGCATGCACACATGCACACACACACACACACACACACACACATATTCTCATGCTAACTCAACACATTAATACAACAATGGCATCATACACCACACCTATTGGTTAACTGAGTTAACTGCCACATGATATACTGGTTAAAAATATTTTGGAGGTCTGAATGATATGGTGCACATAACCACATGCAGGCATTGAAAACACACACACACGCACACACGCACACGCACACACACACTCACTGGGAGTAGAGCATGCGGGAGCGGACGATGAATTTGAAGATGTACTCGAGAGCTTTCAGTGTGCGGAGAATGGGCTCGCATGCTTCTCCACGACTAGACACGTCCAAGTAAGTCTTCAACACTGACATCAACTTCCTGCAGCAGAGACAGAGAGAAAGAGCACACAAAAGTGTTTATCACACACATCAGTTCATTTTATAACAAACAATATCCGTAGTGTTTATTAGCCTTAGTGGGCTTAAAAGCATGCGTATTACTCAGTTAAACAAAATTCAATTTTCCATTTCTGTTTAGATTTGTGTATGTCTTTAATAGCACTGCAGTTGCCCTTTGGATTGTAAATAAACTTAGACCACATGGCTGTTAAATTCCCTATTCCAACTGGTCAGAAGGCATTAATTAAATTTCTATATTGTCTTTACTTTCTGTGTGAAGTCTGGAGGAAACAACCTGCAAGCAAGATTGCACTTCGGTTCACACTTCAATAAAGAGCTTTGACTTGTGAGTGGGCGAACTGGAACGCACCACATTATTTAATGTTTTTCATAGCATTTGGGACAAAGGCGGCCCAAATGAAATGCACTGCCTCTAACGCGTATGTGACATTTATATTTGGGGGCAATAGTACTTATTCTCCCACGGTATTTTCGGTTTACTATTATGCCTGAGATATGGGCTTATCGCGGCGCAGTTGTGGCTGTGTTGTAGTAGCCACATTTGGATGAGTTAATTGCCATTCCTCAGTGGTATTAAGGTCTAAAATAGGTGAATGTGGGCCGGCATCGGGACATCGCTCTTCTGTTTACTCCAAACAAGGAATATAAACCACGCACTCGGTCTGGTGTAACCTGCACTACTATTGGGTTATACGTGGATTTGTTCAAATGGATCATAAATATATATATAATATAATATATCTACATAATATGTGATCCAAAACAATGATTTAGACTCTCTTTTTCAAATTACCATAAAGATTACATGGAAACAGGAAACGAAAGCATAAACATTAGCTGCACTAAATAACACACCAAACTAAAGAAACGTACATCCTACCTATTTAATTTTAAAGGAATTGTTTAAAGAGATTTTTTTTTTTTTACAGTTAGACAATCTTCCAGTTAACAAACCAAACCAAACCAAACCATGTGTGATGCCTCAAATTTGCCCATGTAGTTTCAAACACAGCAAAAACTTACACAGTATATTTTATGAACAGTATATTTTATGAACAGTATATTTTATGAACATGTAAAACAAACCCCTTATTATATAGCTGATTAGTGTTACGTTATAAGGACCTGTCATCTTAGATAACCTGAATTACTATTGGTGACATTTCACTCCACCATTCATCTAAAGTTTTAAAGGGGTCATTCCACAAGAAACCGATTAATACTTGCTCTTTTTGAAATACGATAGGTCACTCCGAGTTGCACATGCATGCTGCACGTGAAAATGTTCTTCTACCCTCATATTGTCTGCATTAGCCATAGAAAGGATATAGACGGAAAAACGAGCGAATCAGAAAAAGCCAGACAAACCTACGTCACTTTGAAAATTAGTATTCATGGCCTCACCCACCTTGGATTGCGACCGCCCACAGGAGGACAGTTTTGATTTTGAGGCCAGGAGAGAGCAGAGCCCGTCTCGACAGGTAGTACATTAGTAGAGGAGCTAACAGCAAGTTGAAAACATGGCGGAACATGTTTGTGTCTGTGCTATTTGTGGCAATAACACATCAACATTGCATGTCTTGCCCAAGGAAGAAGAACTGAGGAAGAAATGGTTGGAACCCCCAGCGAAGTATAATGCTACGTTAGTTCTGTGTTCTAATCATTTCGACCACCGTGACTTTTCCAACTTCGGTGCCTACAGTAGTGCTTTTGCATCAAGGTTCTTCTTATAACCTGGATCTGTACCGTCACAACGATCGACCACCAGCACACCGGCTGTAAGTAAAAAATAAACTTTTCCACCCAAGGTTTCCCTTACTGGAGCAAGCGTCACAGTGATGTTAGCCAATCAGAGGCGATACATTTGCATGTCATGAATATTCATGAGGAAGAGCCAAAATCCTGGCGTCCTCCCCTCACCCACTATTCCATCAAACTAGAACAGCCTGAAACAGGAGCACCAGAGCATTTTTTTTCCACCAAAACCGACTCACAGCGCATTCATTCATACTAGAGACCACTGCAAAATTCATGAAAAAGCAATGCAATGACCTGCATTAAAGTGGTATTATACTGAAATTTAACTTAAATTTGGGGATGCAAACATATTTTATAAAATCACTTTTCCAAAATGAGATGATACGCTGCAGCATAAAGAGGAAGAGGGTATTATAGGATTTGGGCGTTTAGTATCGGTGAGATAGACTTCCATTACTACTCTTATCTCCAGTACCAAATTAAAAAAATAAAAAATAAATAAATCCCCAGCAAACACTGAACACCAAAGCATGCCTTGGTTTATTGATTCCACTTGATGTAAGTGGAAAAATTGTGTAAATTGACTAAACTGAATTATTCATAACCACAACACAGAACTGCATGCAGCTACACCACTGCACACATAGAGACAAAATAGCCCCTCATAAACACAGAAAATAGACTTAATAGACATTTCATTAAATCTTCTGCTTTTCCTGGTGAGAGTATCAGGAGCCACAGGCTGAGAAGGTCAGTCCAGGTCAGGTATCCCTGGACACGCACTTCAACTCCTCTTGGGAATGAACTCTGAGATATGTTCTCTACAAGAGGACTCGGAGTCCCGCGTCCAGTAAGACATACCTGATATAGTTGTACCCGGAACCATCCAGAGAGAATGTAAGTTATTTGAGCCATTTTGACTGATTCTGCTCAATCTGAAGGAGCTGCTCTACCTGCTTAATTACTGAGCTCCTCATTCTATCAGGGAGAGTAAGGCCAACAATCCTGCAGAGGAACTTCGTCTCCATGGCCCTACGCACAGCTCATGATATCAGGTACAACCACGCTGATGCCAATTATATAATCGACCTCACGTTCCGAGTACATTTTACACCTTAAATAACAAAGTCTGCGCCTTATTCCAGGATAGCAAGCCTCATTAAAGCACAAGACCAGTGCCCTAAAAGAAAGGACATTTTAAAGACATCAGAGCAAGCATGCTGAAGGTGAAGGGAGCGCTTACACCAGCATACTCTAAATTTAAAGATCAGCAATCCAGTTATTGTGTGTGTGTGTGTGTGTGTGTGTGTGTGTGTGTGTGTGTGTGTGTGTGTGTGTTTTTTTACTCACTTGTACGCCAGTGTGGCACTGAAGTGCTGTTTAATGTAAGCCTCCAGCACTGTGTTAAAATGCTGAAACTTTCTGTCTGCAATCAAGCCTATGATGTAGATCTGACAGGAGACATGGCAGGCAGACAGACAGAGAGAGAGAGAGAGAGAGAGAGAGAGAGAGAGAGAGAGAGATGGGACAAAATTAGAGACTTGTGGGTAGATATGCCAAACTGTCAAAAGATATATGGGAAGAGAAGCAGAAACAATTAATATGGTCTGATGTGTGTGTGTGTGTGTGTGTGTGTGTGTGTGTGTGTGTGTGTGTGTGTGTGTGTGTGTGTGCACGCTCTCCTCACCAGTGCATCGAATACCAGTATGTCATAGTCATCAGTCTGAGAGTGCTCCATCATGATGTTAAACAGAGCATCAAGTGTGTCCTGCAGAAACTGCTCACACACACACACACACACACACACACACACACACACAAGCATATAAAATACGTAAAGGTCAATTTAACAATGCACACACAAACACAACCCACCCCAGAACACATAACACACTTAACACACACCTTGACGACTTCCTCGCCATCGATGAGTTTGAGCTCCTGTAGGTTTTGTTTGAGCAACTCAGGCCGGGTCCTCCATTTGAGCAGACCCAACAAACCCACTGCCAAGCACAAACACACACTTATGTCATTTATGCAGCTCTAATCAGCTCTTCTTTTTCTCATAATTGCATCTTCACAACAAAAATCTGTTCCAGATGACACTATTATAAATGATAAATGTGTGGATCTGTGTGTTCCCTAAAAGGCCTTGTTGTTGCAGCAGGGAGGCGTGATTGATGCTGTTGGGAGATACGTTAATGTGATTAACTGTTTGTCTTTTGTCAGAAACAGCTGTTATTAAACGTGTGTGTGTGTGTGTGTGTGTGTGTGTGTGTGTGTGGTCCACAAGTATGATCATGCCACCATGTCATCTACACATGCTAATAATTCATTTGTTCCAAATTTGTTAAAAGCGCTATCTATTATTCATTACCATATATAAGGTGAAATCAGTTCAGGTTTCAAACAGAACAAATTACAGTGGCCAACATTTTAATGGCAGATAATGTATAATAAATTTGTTTATCATTATGAAGTTAGATACGTTCACCAGCTTGATTGAAAAACCAGCTACTAGTAATTGGTTAACGTAGCCTTAGCCAGCTTTTTAGTTAAATTAGCTTCTGATTTAATTGTTTATTTCTACTTAGTTAATTAAGTTCATCTAATTTTGCATTGCTTTGTTAGCAAATTTAATTACTGCTTGTAAGTACACAATAGTAGTTAGCCTAAAATTATTCAGTTTCCTAGAGTTTTGATGACATAATCAGGGCAAGCTTAACATTAGCTAGTTGGCTAGCAAACTGAAGTTGCCTTCTCAAGGATCATCAACAACACCATAACACTGATGTTGACCACAAGAAGAGCAAAATGGTTTTTCTAAGAAAACTCGTATCCAACATCACATTCACATTTAAGTCAGTGGTAGCAGCAGGTTTGAGGTCAGTAAGAATTCTGTTCAGAAATAAGCCTGAATTAGCCCTTTAGCTAATAAGCCCAAGATGCAACATGAGTCAGTCATTCCAGAGTAAATGCAAATAAGTTAGACTAGTTAGGGTTGCTATTTAAAATGCGCATAAAAAATTGTCTGAAAATGCTTAACACTTGGTAGGACAACTGCGAACATTAAGATTGTGACATGAAATTAAACCACACAGTCCACACAATGTTAATTACCGGTAATGATAAAAGCCCCGCGCCTGCCAAACTTGGACAAGGTTGAGGACAAGTTTGTTATAAAAATCTTGCGTAGACCAATGCTCTAGAGAAATTAAAGATTTAGTACACATTTCACATTGAGACTTCCTCTCTCTCTCTCTCTCACACACACACACACACCCACACACACACCATTCTGAGTGAGTTTGGTGGAGCAGACAAGGGTGGAGATGGTGAAGCTGTCTCGTGAGCTGACCGACAGGCTGCCTGCAGAGCTGTTATTCCTCATTAGCGTCGCCCCTTTGTGGGTCTCATTGTGTACGCGTTCAGCAGGTAAAGAAAGGTATGAGCTCACATCCTCCATGCGCTTGCTATCACCCTGCAGAGAGAACACACTCGCATAAACACACATGACAAATTCACACAAATTAGACTCATATGTCTGTTGAAGTCAGTCATTCCAGCTTTACAGCTCAACATATATGAAGGAGAATATTAAGTGCTCTCCTCTGCTGTCTGCTGTCCCAGATGTCCCCAGGGACCCCAAGCTGTATGTCAATTCTTATCAAAAAGGACTCAGGTATTCATTTTATCCAAGCACGAGCCACATCTGATAGTCAGTAACATTAAGTGAATTCAGGTGTGGCTTCTGCTTGGGTGCTTTCAAAACTTCCAGTTCTCATTTGGAGGTTCACAGAGTTCTCGCAAACACCCTCAGCGACCACTAAGTGTGCTAATCGGCAATGTCCAGAAATATTTGGCTTAAACAGCAGTCTCTTATGCAAGACCCATTGTAATATTTACTAGGAGCAATCAAAACTAATGTGATTATTTAGCCACTCACAGCTCTAGGGTCTCTGGTTTAAATTATGCGATAACCAAAACAAAGGGAAGCTAGCAAAATGTAACATACTTGTATTTTGCCTGTTGAAGAGTTTGACCACACACTAGGTCTTTTTTTTTTAAGCTACAGCCATGAGAGCAGAAAATTGGATGCTCCATTGCAAGATTGCACTACTCAAGAACAACGTGCCATAGTGTGCTTTCTTTGGGTAGAGAAAGTAAAAACTGTGGATGTTGGCTCAGTATGGACATAGCGCCATGAATCAATGAAAGGTTTATGAGTGGGTACAAATGTTTAAAGTGGGGAAAAAACAGGTGCAACCAGCGAAGGTCGTTCTGGTCACCCATCAACGGATAGCGGTGTCTCAGCTGGCTGCACATTTGGATAATGGGCAAAGCACATGGGTGAACAGAAACCGGTGCAAATGACTGTGCATTGCTGTGAAATGAACTTAAACCTGCAATTCACAGCAAAAGATGATATGTATATGCATGTACATATTCTGTATGTGTATATTTAATGTATTAATCTTGATAATCATTTGGCACAAAAGCCATAAAATTGTAGATTAAATCAAGCATGGTCAATTAACTAATTTCATCCACACCGAGTGATTTTTTTTCCCCTGTATGTTTTGATAAAGAGACCAAACAAAATTACTCTGAACATTATTTATCTCTGAATGATAAATAATACAAGTCACACTAGTCGTTGCACAACCATTTGAGCAAGAAATGAAACATCAACTTTGTGACAAAGTTGTGTCCCAAATGCTCAGTTTTAAACACACTGGTGTACCACAGCTTTAAACGTTTTCTACATGACATCACATGGAGAAGGAGCACAGGTCTTATGGCATGATGTGTCTGCTTAAGTTGTTCTGTTAAAAGCTTGTATGAAGTTTATTCCAGATGTGCATGGAGTCTTGAAGATTAGGAGACATATCAGGACAAATTACCAAAAAATGACTTTAATAAACAAAGGAAGATCTCTTCTAACATTCAAGGACAGCCATCCCAGGTGCTAAAATCGTTGGTTTAGTTGTAACATTTATGATTTTTGATCTGTTGGGCTGGTGATATGGGAGACACCTGACACATACACTTTTCTGCTTTCTCAGCTAAAGCAGCAATCAGACCAAAGAGTGGCATATTTCACTGGGGGGAAAGTCAATTCACTGAAAAGGAAAGAACTCAGTGCATGAAAAATGGATTAGCTTTTGGTAGTGTTTACTTTCATCTTGGGCCAACTTTATCTTGACCACTGAAATCAAGAACCTCTGTATTGTGAGCCAGTAGAAAAAGCAGTGGATGGGACTATGGTCGCTTTGGATTTTGGGGAAGCTGATTATTATTCAGTAGCTTCTGATGGGGGCAGCACGGTGGCTGAGTGGTTAGCACTGTCGCTATACAGCGAGAAGGTCCTGGGTTCGAGCCCTGGGTTCGGCACAGGTGCCTTTCTGTGTGGAATTTGCATGTTCTCCCTGTGTTCGCGTGGGTTTCCTCCGGGTACTCCGGTTTCCTCCCACAGTCCAAAGACATGCACA
>JAQMCW010000012.1:6078953-6090723 GCA_030068335.1 Chrysichthys cranchii
AATGTTTGTATGTGTATATGTATGTTAATAATGGATAATTATATTGTCTATATTTTAAATACATTCTTTACATTCTTGCGGATGAACATTTCAGTAGGAATGCTGTAAATACTGATTACAGTAACTGTCTGGCAACTTTTCAACCAGCAGTAAGAAACATAAATGTGCAAGGTAATGTGAAATTGTTCAACCCTTAATACTTCTCCAGGCGACAGACGGCTGAAGAGAGGGAGGCTGAGCGCCAGCAAGCTAACCGGATGCTACTGCAGCTGCAGGCTGATGCCCTCCAGAAGTCCATCAGTGAGTCAGTGCCTGTAGATCCTCTGTGTGTGCACAACTCATCACTGTATGCTCTGCAGAACCTGCAGCCATGGGCTCAAGACAAAGCAGGCAAAATGGCCACCGCTACTTCACTTGCCTAAATTAATAGTGGTGACATACTAAGCCCATGATGAGTGACTGTGATGGTGCAACAACTAAACAACTGGGAATGTGTTACAAGATAAGTAAGATAGGCTTTCTGCTCTTGGTATCATATTGCGTAGATGACCTTGGAGTGATAATTTGAAGAACAGCAAATAGGAATAAAGCTGTTATTTTTTTGTCTGTTTGTTTTTTTAAAGACATAGTCAGATTTATACTGCATCTACATCCTGGGGGGAGAGCACATTTGATCAGTATCATACCAAATATGCATCAGGAGAATTTGCAATACTCCCAATGCTTTAAATCAAACGTAAAGCTCATCCACAGTGTTTGAGCTGATGTGGTTGCACAACAATTTTCAAAACTCAATACGCAGATATTTGCAATCTGAAAGGTGGCTTATATGTTTCAAGGAAATATACACTCCAGAGTAACCTCCCAGAAGTCAACCAAGAAATAACACTGCAGTGGGAATTGTGAATGTAAAATAACACAATCAAGGTTAAAGTTAACACAATCAGAGAAGATTTACTTCTTTTACACCATGTTTTCTTTTCATGATGGACAGAAAGGAAAATCTGTGGCTGAAAATCCAAACTTTATTCAAAACGAAGAAAAAGGTAATATCTAAACACCAAGCAAAACCGCATTATTGTTGTCCATCATCATTTTTTCTCCATTTTGTAAGTTCTGTCCCAGCTGATGTTCCAGTATTGTTGGCACAAATATAGACTGTGGAATATCTGAGTATATGTTTGACTTTTTATATAAATGAATATAGTGTACATTTTTACTCATCACCAGTGACTGTGTTGTTGAAAATGAATTTTACTATTCTTCTGAATTTCCTATGTTTACTTGCTTTGCGGCTAATAAGTACTGAACTGTATTCTCGGGCTTCTACAGAGTGTTTAGGGCTGAGCTACAACCTATATCATGGCCCGCTTTCATTGCCACTGCAAGACAAAATGTTGTCATGTTGTAATCCTGGCTTTAAAGCCCAGTAATTAAGATGTTCCTTGTAAATCACAAACACTTAGCATAAGAATACACTTGAGACAAATTGAAGTTCTGCCTTTAAGGGAAAACTCCAGTGTTTTCACTCACTAAATACTGCGTCTGTGGTGTATGTGTGATTACCAGGGACAAGAATTTGGACATGTTTTCCTGTATAGTGAATATAACAAAACACCTTGTTAAAGTCTAAGGGCTTTTGTTGGGGCCACCAACAAGCATTAGTAATTCTATACATTTCAGTAGAGCATTTTTAATGTATTATTCAGTCAAGTAATTTGTATGGATGAATTGCTTTAAAGGAAATCATTTAAAATGAATCAAAAATACTTTGGAATTTACATTACTTTAAACGTTTACTGACTGAAAGGAACGATTGCCATTCCAGCATAAGTGAAGTTAAGGTCACCATGTTTTCTTTTCTTTATTAAGTGCAGAGTAACGTCTCTAAGTTGTTCTCTACAGTAATCACACATATACTACAAATGCACTGGATTTGAGATTAGGTTCATAAGTGTTGTCTTACTTTATATTACGTGCCTTTAATAGCTGTGTAGCTGTATGTAAACCACACAGACAACAATAAAACTAATAAGAATGTCTGCACTCTAACAAATAGTTTACAGATGGCCCAAACGAGAAATCCACCCCCCACCCCCCTTTTTTTTGACTGTAATTGTAATGGGGGTAATAACTTTTATATGATTTGCTGGTTTTGTCTATACAGTACATACAAAATAAATACACAGACAAACTGTCTGGCTAGTTTAAAAGTGTAATAAAATAAAGCATAAAGGCATGTAATTACCGGTACTGCAAATTACAGAGTGGGGTTAATTCATCTGATTTGCTGAGTTAAAAAGTGACAAGGCAAAAATAACACAAAAATGATATCATTCTATTTATCTATCCATTATCTATACTGCTTATCTGTAAGGATCGCAGGGAAGCTGGAGCCAATCCCGGCTGTGTTCGGGTGAGGGGCAGGGTACACCCTGAACAGGTCACCAAACTATTGCAGGGCTAACACGGAGACAACCAACCATTCACACCAATGTTAACACCTATGGGCAACACTGAAGTTATATAATGTATTTGTTAAGATGCATATTTACAAAAGATTTGATTATGGATGTAAAGCATCAGTAAGAGTGCACACATTCACAGTAGTTGCATTATAGTTGTCTGTATTATTATAATTAGACACATTATTATCGGTACTTAATTTAAAGGGGAAGCAAATATGCTGGAATAGTCCTTTGTATACATACACTTTGTATTTGTTTTCTTCATGAAGGAGAAGATCCTCAATGTTGGAAAGTTTCCTGTCATATACTAAGACTGGTCTGTGACTAAATTACAGTGTTATTTAAAAACCATTTTAGTCCTAGATTAGGATTACTCTATGTCTGAAACACTAGGGCTATATTCTAATTCTTTCGAAACATGAGTGGAAAGTGTCTATAATAAAATATACAAAACTTTGTTATGTAAATAATATTGATCCTTATATACTATGAAGATGTTTTGACATGTTTGTCCTTCCTAATATGTTTATAATTTAAGGTAAATGGGTGTATAAATATATATAAAACAATCAATATTATTGTTTGAAAATTTTTTATTGTTAAATATCATTTTATACAGCAACAAGAAAGTGTTTCCTGTCTCTGTCTGCCTGCTTCTCTGTCTGTCTGTTTGTCTTTCTGCCTGTTTGTCTGTTTGCTTCAGCTTGCTGTTCACTGAAAAATATGGTTTCAGCAAAAAACTGCTAAGCCCAGCAACTGTTTGTTGCATCAGATGTGCATAAATTATAATCCACAATACTGAATATGAAAGTAATGCATGGAGAAGTGCATATGGTGCATGGGGTTAGAGGTGCTTCCTCTTCCTCTCGCTGCTGATTCTCATCACAGTGAATAGAGATACATATGGCTGCATGAGTACTGTGCAGTTTTTTCTCAAAGACAACATCTTTATCATCACATCAAGATATATTGTTGTTTCGCTAGGTTCTGGTTTGGTTGCCTCAACACAGCCTAGATGCAACTTCTGGATAGTACAAATTTACTGCAGAATTGAGAAGATCAAATTACAGATTGCAAAAAGTAAAACTGAGATTCTGACAAACCTCCACATATGTGTAGAGCAGGTTTTGTAGGTGGATATTTCAGTCTGTAAGTCACTATGTACTGTAGTATCACACTAAATGTATATCAAAATGTTTTGTAAATTACACAAAAAACCTGCAAAAGGCCACCAGAGGGCATCTGGTCATGTGATTCCAGTAGCCATACTCTGCCAGGTCTCGAATAAAACCTGCAAATACAGCTCAGCAAGGACAACCCCAAACTACTCCTTGTCAGCGTGATCAACTTCATCGTTTCTTAACAAATTAAAAGCAAGACTGTTTTAATTACAATTGCCAAATTCCAATTACAAATCAAAAATTGCAATGACAGATTTTGCGTTACATTTGTGGAGATTTGTCATACATTTATTATGTAGTTCCATACAAAATCTTGGCTTGCTACAAGTCATTTGAAAATTAACTCAAGAAACATATAGAGAAACAAAGAGTCAGAAACAGGCTTTTCTAATTAGGTAGCTAATTAATATTTTCACTCTTACACTGAAATTTTTTTGCTACTAATCTAGTCTGCCAGTTGTTTGTTTTTGACTTTATATACTACATGATATATTCTTAGTAATAAAATTGGGTGTTTAAATACCAGTAATAGTTACCTAAGCATAAGTTTAGACTTATCCATTCGTTTAGAATTAGCCTGATGCAACACCTATTCTCACCACTTTATTAGGAACACCTGTACTGTTGCCCATTTATGTAATTATCCAGTTGGCTCATTATGTAGCAGCAGCATAATGCTGACACAGGTCAAGAAAGTTAGTTAATGTTTACAGCAAACATCAGAAGGGGGGGTTGGCATTGTTGTTGGTGCCACATGGGCCAGAAAATGCAGGCAATCTCATGCCAATTTCACACACAACAGTCATTAGAGTTTTAAATATTGGTGGGGAAAAAACATTCAACAAGAAGCAGTTCTGCTGTCAGAAATGTCTTTGTTGATGAGAGAGGCCAGAGGAAAATAGCCAGACTAGTTTAACCTAGTAGACAGGAAGGCTACAGTAACTCAATTGCAGTAACCACTCTGTACAACCATGGTGGGCAGAAAAGCACCTCAGAACACATTTCATGTCAGATCTTGGGGCAGATGGGCTACAACAACAGAAGACCACATCAGGTTCAATTTCTGCCAGTCAAAAACGGAAATCTGAGGTTGACCATTGGGGAAAAAAAGACAATATGTCCTTTCAAACTTCACTTGTTCATTTTCAGTGCCTGTCATATGATTGGATGATTGGATAATGCATGAATGAGTAGGAGTATAGGTGTTCGTATTACAGTTCTTATGTAATAAGTGCATGTTCCTATTGATTCCATCATAACGAAAACCTCCGATCATAATTTACAATAATTTATTACAGTTTATTGATTATTTTACTATATTCCTTTTTTTTTTCATTTTTATATTATAGGAAGTAGCTGCATTTTCAGTACCTATTGAATGATTGCTGTGTTTATGAAATAACAGTAGCCTTGAACAGAATCAGTGGCTTATGTATCCCAACAAGTAGCCTTCTATTAGCTAAGCTAAGCAAACTCTCTCTCTCTCTCTCTCTCCTCTTGCTTATCACAGTGTGTGGATAAATGGTTATATGGCTATATGCTTATTGAACAGTACCAACTTTTGGTAATTCACAGCTTTCTTACAATAAAACAACATATACATTGAGCACATCCAATATAATGTAGTGATGGCAGACAGTATAAAAAGCACACAGTGATGCAAAACCTGTCAGTCAAATATCACTTGACACCTTATTAATGTCCTCCCCACATGCTGAGAACATCAAACACAATGACAGATAGCTAGGCAGACAGGCCAATCTGGAGACAAAGGTGTCTGGACAAATAAACAAGCAAACGCATTAATTAACACAGCCACATTGCAGCACAAATACACACAGATAAACACAGACTGACCAGGTTCAGCATTTTCGAACAAGGAGAAATGTTGAAAAGCGATCCGCTTTTTCACAAGACAAGAGTTATTTTGGAGACGATAGAGAATAGGGAGAATCATCTGAGAACACGCTGACTGCTGACAAAACATGTGGCACGCTAATAGCACCTGCTTGGTGCAGAGGAAACAGCTCAATAGCAGTCACAAACAATGACGAATATCTAGATTGTAAAGCAGTTACACCAGGTCTATAATTTACTTTACTATATTTAATGTTTGATTAAAAAAAAAAGCCACCATATGGTAAAGCCACCATACTTAGTATTACGCTTTAAGGCTATAATAATTAGATTTGTCTCTTTGCTCTCCTTAAGGGTTTTGGATAATTAACAGATTGTTTACTGGATGGAAACTCTTTCTGATATAGAAACTGGTGTAGGATAAAACAATCACAATCTTGTAGAAATATTCAGTTTTCAAACTATTCAAATTTCTATTTAAATGTACTACATCTTTCACTATAACTTTACTCTAGCCTGACCAGCTGGTTGTTTAGGCTGGGTCCATGCGGAAGAGCCTCATGCAACAATTGGAACAATATTTTAACACTTTTCTCTAACCATTTACAAGCACTGATGCCTTAGCCATCCTTTGGTTGAGCTTCACTTATTTATCCATCTCCTTATTATTGTCTAGCAACATGAAAGTAAATAGGTCATTAGCCAGTGCTTTCCAATAGGGTAATGTTGAGAAGCATTAGAGAACCATTACAGGTCCTGTATATAAATAAATCAAATAAGTAAGTGTCAGTTGAGCAGATGAAACATAAAGCTCATGAGCCTGATCTGAAAAACTTTGAACAAGCAAGGACAGTCTCTTAAAAAGTTGTCCCATTTATAAGGAAAAGCCAAATTGGTATGAAAAGCTACAATGTTAACCTGAACCTAAATTTTAACTTTTCATACAAATTGGTAAATATTGAAAATTTGCGAGCACGTGGGGTACACATGTGGCTACAAAGAGGAGCAAGAACAAGGCTGGTTCAAAAAAGGTCATGGATCAGTTTTGCTGGATAACAATCCCAAAAAAATGTAATATTACCATGCTAAACACACAGTGTTGCTACACACATAGTTGTGTAGCACTGATATCCAGCTACAGGAAGCTACAAATTTCCATGGATTTATGAAGGGCACGAGATGGTGTACGCGTCGTCTCACTCTCCTTCTTGAACACAGTAGCTGTAAACTTTCCCAAAAAATCAGTCTTCTTTGCTTTCTGTCTGTGTCTCCTTATTCAGTCATGTGTTCCTTTTATATCACATTCTCAAAGAGCTGCAAAGATCTCATGATATTGTCATCCTAAAAAAAAAAAAAATAACAGAGAGGGACAACAAAGCGTCAATTATTCTGACAGAAACAGAAACTCTGTGCTAACAAGGAAATTAAATTTAATCAAGAAATTGTGTTAGTTCAACCAGTTACCTAGGATTCACATCTATATGAGGTTGTGGCTTTTCTGGAAAATAGCTAGCTATAAAAGAGCAGGTGTTCCCCATGAAAGAATATTATATGAAATAATATTTTATACACAGCATTAGCAACAGTGTGGACTGACTTTTACTGTTAGGCATGTTGGCTAGTTAGTAATCATCCAGCTACTAAGCTAGTTTAGCTGCACAGCAATAGCTAGCTGATGACATGTAGCTGTGGTAGCTAACATTTGGCATAACAATAGCTAAAGTAATTGATTATTTTGTGTAAATTAAGGCAACATACAGGTAACATTATTTAACATTTTCAAAATGAAATTGCTTAATTTTGAATTTCCCCTAATAACTTGAAAGAGGTTTTACCAGTGTTTGAGTTGCTACTTGGAGGATAGAGCATTTTTTTATAGAGCAGTCAGGGGCGCAGACCTCTGCTAAGGACAATAGTCAACTGTCCTGTGATGTGCAATTTTGCAACCACAACCACTTTACATGTTTGGATATATTTGCAATGGAGTTATTGGATTCCTACACTAGCAATGTTTTATCACTACTGAACCATACTGTCATCTACTGGATTTTAAGGTGTATGGCATTGTTCAGCACAGACTTCCACCAAGGCCAGATGCTGTATCTCACAGCATGAGAATGAGAAACTGATTTTGTGGAACCGCCTTGTGACTCAGATCCACTCTAAAATTGAATAGATTCTTCCATGGTCCATGCTACAGCCTGCCACCAAGTTTCATGGAAATTAGTTCGGTAGGTTCTCCATAATCCTACTCCAGCACACATGAAGACAGGCAAACAAACAAACAAACAAACTGAAAACATAACCTCCTTGGAGAAGGTAATGGCATCATTTTGATTAAACATATGTTTTAGCATTAATTACCAGCTTCAATAAGGTAATACCAGATAACACATTTTCCGGAAAACTCAGTTACAAAATGTATTTTTGCTTAATTGTGCTTTTGTCTACTCACACCTTTTTGTAATTGCTGGTTTTTGCAATTTTGCAAAGTCAGAAATCAAGGTTAAGCATATTAAACAAATATTTAATTATTCTGAAAAATGATTTACATTTAACTAAAAAAAAAATAGAACCTAAAAAAAAACACCCTACAACACCATTTGCCTTAAAGATGTAAAGACAAACACCTAATCTATCAATAAGGATTATGCAGGCTTTGAACTGGATCGCTTCAAACGTTCTCCAAAGGAGAGAACCTTCAGTTAAGCTGATAATGTAACAAGATGACAAAAAAGGAGTTTATTTTCCCTAAAGGAGAGTAGTAACAGGTGGACATGGGTATGTTAAAACCCCGGTTAGCATGTTGGATCATTTTCGTGTTACAGTTTGCAGTGTTTTTCACTAGAGGGCAGTGCACACAAGGACTGATAAAAACCAGACCAAAAGAAAAGGAACAGAAAAGTGGTCACAAATAGAAGGAATGATGTAGATACCTCTTGACAGGACAGAATGAACTCATCAAGAGTGACGACTCCATCTCTGTTTTTGTCCATTTTCTGCAGAGGAAAAAAAAAAAAGATCATTCTACAACTGTGAACTAATACACTTGAACAAAATATGACTTAAATAAATCGAATGCATATATAACCACATTTGCATCTTTATCTATCTACAGTGTATACACATGTAAAAACAACAAAACATTCTGCATGATTTGATTCCTAATCATTAGTAGTTCCTTACCTGAAAGAAAGCATCCACGTGCTGTTTGGGTGTGTCTATCTTCAGAGCAGGGTATGTATATTTCCCCATCATGTCATAGATAGCCCTCACAATGTCCGTCATCTCCTGTACATCAGTGCACACAGTATCAGGTCAGGTGTAGATGTATGGCAATACACTGGTGGTGTTATAGTGATCAAATATGTGGACATAACCCCCCATCCCCTAAAACACACACACACACACACACACACACACACACACACACACACACTCAAGTACCTCCTTGTTAATGTAGCCGTCTCTGTTGATGTCATACAGATTGAAAGTCCACTGCAGCTTCTCCTGTGTAGAACCTCTTAAAAGGATGGACAGAGCTGTAACAAAATCCTGGATACAAGCAGTGACAGAGAGATGCAGAGAAATGGAAAGATTACACTGTGTAATGACAGAATAGGGTGAGAAAGAGAATCTCATTAAGACCACTGCTGACAAAAATTGGGCCCTACTTTTTGTGATGATAAGGCAAGAGCAAAACTAAGACCTAAGATCATGGCATTAGTGTATGTTAATGAATTCATTCATTCATTCTTTCATTCATTCATCCTCCATAACTGCTTTAGCCTGGTCAGGGTTGCTGTGGATCTGCAGCCTATCTCAGGACCTCCATGCATGAGGTGGGAATGGAAGCAAATTGGGATGCCAGTCCATCATAGGGCAGGGCACAATGCACACAAATTCACACACTCATTCTCACCTAAGGATAATTTAAGGTAGCCAGTCAACCTCTGGAGGAAACCAGAGAACACAGAAGAAGCCCATGAAGACATGGAGAGAACATGCAAAACTCCACATTGTCTAATTAACCCAAGGTCATGATAAAACCATGGAACCTAGAACTGTGAGCAAGGTGAAGAGTTAAGAAATTGCCAAGTCTGTATGATTTTAATGTATTTAGCTTACAGATTGATATCAATATATCAAATATTTGGCGATCTTAACCTACATGAGCTGTCTGTTTGTACACTCGTGCACATTTGTGAGCCTTCAGGATGAAATGTATATTATATGGCCAAAAGTTTGTGGACACCTGACCATCACAACCCCATATGTTTGATGAACATCCCATTCCAGATAAATTCACCCTTTGGTGTTATAAAAAACTCCACTCTTCTGAGAAAGATTTCCACTAGATTTTGTAGTGTGGCTGTGGGGATTTGCTCATTCAGCTACAATTAATCAGCTCCGGTTGATCCAAAAGGTGTTGAGGTCAGGGCAAGCTATTCATGTTCTTCCATTCCAACCTTGGCAAACTATGTCTTCATGGAGCTCAGTTTGTGCACAGGTGCATGGTCATGCTGGAACAGGTGCATGGTCATGCTGGAACACGTTTGGGCCTCTTAGTTCAAGTCAAGGGAATTGGAATGATATGGCATACAAAGACACCCTATACAAACTTGGGCTTCAAACCATGTGGCAGCCATTTAGAAAAGAACTTCATATGGGTGCTATGATCAGGTGTCCACATACTTTTGGCCATATCGTGCAGATTTAATGCTTCCTGATGAATGAACTAGTCTAGTTATATTGTAGCAAGGTGACATTAATACTGCAAATCCAGAAAAGCTGATTTAGAAATTTTTAATCCAATCAAACGAAGCCAATTTAAGCCAAGTTTTGATTTTTAAGAAACTCAGAACCTTGTAATGAGCGTGTTTTTGATGAGCCACTAAACATATTTGAGATGTTCACACCAAAGTATTATTTAAACGTTGAAATGTTGTACCTGCTTTGACCTTACTGAGGGTTTTTTTTTAGACGTTTTTCATGGCTCCATATCTTCTAATCATGAAATAACCTTTTAGCTTTACATTTGAGAAACAGAGGGTCATCCCATTAGCACAAGTGCTTTCATTACTGACCATGAAAATAGCATCTGCATGATAATGTGAAAAGAACTGCTGAATGCCCAACCTGGCATGAAAATAGATTAAATAGATGTTAGGAGAAAATAGACGTGAGTCATACTGAGAATCTGAATAATAAAAGGAGGTAACAGACTGAATGAGAGTCATGAAGAGAAGGGAGAGAGAGCGATGCGCACAGAGTGACAGAGAGGATCACCTCGAACTTGATGGAGCCGTTGTGGCCCGAGTCAAAGGTGTTAAACAGGTAGTGAGCATATGTGCTGGCATCTATAGAAAACAGCAAAGTCTCTGTTAGGAGAATATACTTATATACACATTAACATGCATATACATAAAATCTCACATTCTACTGTGCACATATAGACTTACCCCCCTGAGGAAAGAACTGTGAGTAAATCTGTTTAAAGGTCTCTTCATTGACAACCCCACTAGGACATTCCTAAGAAAGAAGAAAGCAAAGATCATGAACTAGAAAGAAAGGAAATACCCAGAACCTGCTATGTTTGGAACCTAAATGAGCCTGGGAAACGTAGTAGTTCAAAATGTACAAAGAAACTGAAATTAAAGGCATGGTTGGAAATATTTAGCGCACATCTGCAACTGTCTTACTACTGAGTGCGGAGCTTCTTTCTTGGCCAGTAAAATGTCAACAAAAGCCACAAATGATGAAATCAACCAAATGCATTATATGGTAATAATGAGCCTCATTTATCAAACAAGAAAATCAAATTTACTCATAAATCATTTGCCAGAAAATTTACACCAGAAATGTGGTATTCAGGACAATCAAGTTCATTTGAAATATATCTCTCTATCCCTCAAGATCTCCTATGTTTGTGGCTTATTATCAATAAGGAGACTCATTAACATGAACCTCGCTTGATAGTTTTTACACTGTCCAGTTTAAACAAGCTATTTATTTCAATTACACACAAGAATTTAATGAGTCGTTTCCTATTAATGTTATTTGTAATAATGACTTATAAGGAAGCAATCCAAAACAAATACAGTGGTGCTTGAAAGTTTGTTAACCCTTTAGAACTGTCTACATTTCTGCTTCAATGTGACCTTAAACATCATCACATTGTCCTCACAGTAGATAAAGAGAACCCAGTTAAATAAATGAGACAAAAAAATTCACTTGGTCATTTATTAATTGGTGAAAATGATC
>JAQMCW010000012.1:6158667-6169553 GCA_030068335.1 Chrysichthys cranchii
ACAACCAACGATTTATACAGGAAAATCATGAAGATTAACAAGGTTGCCCAAACTTTCGCATCCCACTGTAGATAGATAGATAGAAAGATAGATAGATATACATAGATAGATAGATAGATTGGCAGGCAGATAAACAGATAGATAGATAGATAATATTCAAGGAAAATGAGTAAAAAAAACATGTAAATAAACAAATAAAGTTAGGGCAGGTCACATGCAATAAAAACATTTACCTAAGCAAAACCTTTAAAAGACATTAATCAGCACCACTAACCCAAAGTCCTGTCCCATGGGGATTAAATATTGACAGTAGCTGAAATACTGTAGTGCTGTTAAATGTGAACTTTGACACACAACATGCTGTTTGAGCAGATCTGTGACTGTTAACATTCACTTTTCTTCAGCAGGTTTACACACTGATGAGATGGCCAGTATAAATCAGTGAACTAGAATATAGTGATTTACAACAGCGAATGGAAATGATGGTGTATTGGAGCTTGAATCAGATCCCTGTTTGTGCATTATTACTGCTTGTGACCTGTGCAGGAAGGGAAAACTGCTCCTCTCAGTGGTGGGAAGTGAAAAAACAGTGTTTGACTCTAAACACTGGTGGTAATACTCACTCCTCATGCTGCATGGACTCATACACACTACATTGTTGAAGCATCACTCACAGCAGGTTTTGTGTCCTGAAATCTGAAGTGTGTGTATGAGAGCATGTAAACACTAAAGCACTGTGGACACGTCAGACTCTTCTTCTTTTTTTAATGATTAAATAATTGCACAATAAAAACTGTCTACATTGAGCCTGGTTGCATCACAGATCATGAAGGATACAAACATCTTTAGTTTACCAAGCAACAGAAAGACTTGTTTGGGTGTCAAACACATCAGACATTATATTTACATTGCTATCTATGGAAGAAATACATTTTATATTTTGTATTTATGGATAGACATCATGCTTAATTCCCATTCATTCAAATTCATGACTGTAGAAAAACACCGTACTACATGTTAGCCCTTGTGATTTCAAGTTATAGTCATCATCATACTTCTTTCACTTTTCCCAACAGGGGTCATGGTGGAAGCAGGTGACAAAGGTCAGCCCAGACTCCATCCACAGTCATATTCCAGCTCCTACTCCAGTTCCATTTCCAATCCCATCACAGATAGTAAGCTCAGCAACCCTGCAGAGGAACCTCATTTCCACCACCTTATTCTCCCAGTCACAGCCCCTGGCTATAGGTTAGATGATTAGGGTGGAGTCTGACCAGTAAACAAAAACCTTCTGTTAACTCTGTAAACTGTATTTACCACCAGAGAGGCACAGCAACTGCAGCACTGTTGCTGCCATCCTATCTCATGCTTTCTTTTTCCATCACTTGTGAATAAGATGAACACCATCCCACTCTCTTCTAGGAGAGAACCATGTTATAACACTTGGAGATACTGAATTTCATCCCAGTAACTGCACACAGTGAAACATTTGAGTATGCGTTGAAGTTCCACTTGAGATAGGACCAAGAGAGCATCATTTGCAAGTAAAACTCTACTCTGTTAACTCTAGTTGCCCCATAATGAACACTGTTCCACCCTCTGTATTGAGGTTTTCCATGCATTAAAATAAAGCCTTGGGAATGCTAGGTGATGGTTTAATAAATCTGTGTGAACTATATTGCCAAAAGTTTGTGAACACATGACTATTACACCCATTTATCCGTGATGAATGTCCCATTCCTGATTTAGTCTCCCTTTGCTGTTAGAGTAACTTCCACACTTCTGGAAAGGCTTGAGGCCAGTGCCCCTTGCAAGCCACTCGAGTTCTTCTATGCTGATCTCAGCAAACCATGTCTTCATGGGCCTTGTTTTGTTCACAGGAGCATTGTCATGCTGGAACCTTTGGGCCTCATAGTTGCAGGAAATGGAAACTGCAATGCTACAGCATACAAAGACATTCTATACGATTGTCTGCTTCCTACTTTGTGGCAATAGTTTAACTGTGGTAAACGGTCATAGTATTCAGTGGTGCTGTTTATATGTGGGGCAACTGTCATAAAACCCAAAGGCACAATGGTTCATCATGCTTCATTTTTTTGTGTAAAGATGTAACTTGTAATCAGCCACTGTGCAAACAAATAGCTAACTAAAGTCACTTACATAAGCTTATTTGTGTTTAGGTTTTATAGTTTTAGTGTTCACTCTTTATTTTATTTGGCGAGTACCATGTGATAATCTATGATAATCAGATGTCTTAGCTAAAGTTTAGAGTTTCCTGTGAAGAAAAAAGACAACAAATAATAAATATTTTTAAAAATAATAATAATAAATAAAAATTGGGCCATCCATCAATAACAGTGCCATACAGGTATTGTTTAATGTCAGTAAGCTGCACATGTAGACAAAGGTCTTAAAACCAGACAGTTGCCAGATGTTGGCCCTGTTTTGTGCCTCATATCCAAGCAGAACACAACACTGATCTTTCCACTTTAACAACTATGGCGTACAAACAGACAAGTGAATTGGCAGTCTGACGTGAAGAGCCACTGGTGGTGTCATTACCTACAGGATTGGGGATGTTGTTAAAGCAATGTGAGGTATAACTAAGCATAAGTGAAAAAAATATATATGTCTAACTTTTTGTCAGTAGACCGGAGTATATTAAAGAATTACAGCATCTCTGTATTGTCCCTCTCTGTCATTTATTCCTGTGACAATTTCAGTGTCCGTCTGAAGAATCAAAAACACCAAATCCAGAGCTCTCCTCCAAACCTCAAACTTAACGGTCATATTATCATACACTCCCATTTGTACTCCTTCCCTCTCCAGCATCCTCTCCTCTTCCTCCTTCTCACTTTCTCCCTTTCTCTGCATTGTTTCTAAGCAGGTCTCCATTCTCAACAGAGTTTCTGGCATCTCATTATTCCAAGGCACTCTGTTCTCCCACTGCTTTATATGCTGAGCTATACATGTCCATGCCTGTGTTTTAGTGTCGACATGGCCAGAGTTCACCATCAGTGTGGACACAAAATCCATCCAGGCTTCTGCCATCAGCCGAAGAATTACCTGCTCATATGGCGCCACTGCTATGGCTGCACCACGCTCTTCTCCTTTCTCCCCTGGTTGGGATACATTCCGGTGATTTTGGAGCTGATGGATACAGATCAGTTCCGCAGTTCCGGCTCCAGGCAGCAGTTTTCCATCTTTAAGTGCATGGTGGACACGATAAGCACAGCTCCAAAACTGATCCTCCATGCTCTGGAGCTTAGCGTGAACGGAGCCTGTGATGAGCGCCGTGGCCAGGGATGTGCTATCAGTAACTAGACTCACCACAGTCCATTCGGTTCCTTCACTGCGATACTCTTGGAGCATGTTCACACAGACTCCGGAACCAACACATCGCTCGCTGAGCTGCGTGATGTATGAGACTGGAAGAGCACCAGTAGCTGTAGCAAAGTCATTCAAAATGGACACTCGTACATGCTCGATAATGAGGATGCAGTGATGGAAACAGTGATCTTTCAGCTGCTCAGTGACACCTCCACTCACAAGAACAATGTCTACCTTGAGGTTTAGAAGTATTCTGAGCACTTCATCCATCCATTCCTGCTCCCGGCTGATTCCTGTGAAATCAGAGCAATCACTAATGTATGTGACATTTCTAGGCCTGTTGTAACCTACATGACGGTGTTTCTCACTCAGGTCACCAAGGACAAGGCTGATGTTTAATGTCCGTTGTTCTAAATGTTTGACTAGTACTGCCTGTTCTGCAGACAACACCACAACATACCCATGGAGTACCCTCGAGTGCTCCTCAGACAATCCTGGTAACAGGCACGTAACCAGTTTATCAACGTCTAGTGCTTTGCGGGACTGGCTTTCACAACTGTATCTACACTGAATCCTACTAGCTTCAATCACTAAACTCATGCTCGCCTCACATCCGTGACAGACGGCTTCAGCCAGACGAGCGATGTCAAACCTTGCGTGTGTCCGCCCATCCTCTGTGATATGGTTAGAATTAAAGTGCCTGCTGTGCTTGAGTTTTAAACTGTGCTTTGTGAGACACTGCTCTTTGAGGAAACAAAGTGCAGGCACACTGTTTATGGTTTTAGCACTGGTCTGAGCTAACTCCCTCACTCCTATACTGCGTGAATGCTCCCAAAGTAAGCCATCTTTTGTATTCAAACAGTCTCTGCCAGCCTGTGAATTCCCCCTCAGTCGCCGATTCTGTAAATCAGCCTTACAAACCACTGACTCCACATTCACAGCACTCAGCTTGCAGGCCTCCAGACACACTTCCAACCCCTTAGACATGCCCGCCACTATATGCCGGATGGAAATGCCTTGGTGAAGACACTCCAGTGCCACCCTGCTCCAGACGCCAGCTAGGAAAATTAGCGATGTTGTGCCTGAACGCAGTGTCCCCCAATGGGCACGAGCGGTCTCACGCAAAAGCTGTGCCACAGAGCCACTGAGATCTAGCTGCTCCATGAGACGATAACAGGAGCAGACCAGCACCGCCTCTCCACTCGCCCCATCTTGGATCATTTTGTAGCGCTTACTGGGGCCCAAAAATGTACGAGACGCAGCTGCCATGGCATCAAGTTGCTGAAGCCCAATATGGCGACCCTGGTTCATCACCGCGCTTCCCAGCAGTGACATCTTTGGCGTGAAGGGATGCAATTCTACCATCTGTAATAACACCAGAGAGGATGGTGATTGAGGATTATTATGATGAGTCTGCTTACAGCGGGTAGTACAAAATCAAATGCAAACTTTACAACACTGTGACTATTTAATAATATCCAATTAGGTGATGAAAAGCCAGCTGACCTTAGGGGGTTGTTTTACTTTTAGATGTCTTTTTTTTTTTAGGTGTGTTTGTGTATTTTATATATAGATGATACAGGTACCACAGTAAAACTCTTCCACCATCTAAACTGCACTTTAAGCCCAGTCAGCTGAAGACCATCTGAGAACATAATAAGGTTTAAATCATGCAGTGTTCATCCTGAGTCACTATTTCTTTCACCACTAACATGGGAATCTTGGCTGTTACAGCAGTATACTTCTATATAGCTGAATTCAGTCAAGCTTGGTGAATTTCCTGGTATTTCTAGTGCAAAACTTTGATCTTTCTCTAAACAAGACTCTGCTATTCCGTTTCACTCGAGCTAAAAACACAAACCTCCTCCGGAGACACCATTGAATCTCCTCGGCGTCCCCGCACTGCCCGTTCCGTACAGCATTTGCGCATGCGCGGTGCCTTTACAGCCCCAAACCCATGCCTGTTGCTAAGAAACTGAGTCCAAACGAACGCTCAACTGTCAATCACAAGCCATATGTCCCGCCCGCATGCTTACGATTGGTCAGATATACTTTCCGTCGGGCGAGGGGGATTTCTATTCGGCAATTCTGTTATCACTTCACGGATGGCCACACCCTTTAAAAAGTTGCTTAACATCCTTGCTTACCTAAACAACGTTACCTAACCTTGTTTATCGGTGTAATATTTACGGTTGTTTTTGTTTCTCTGAACCTGAAATAAATTGAGATAGGGTAAATCTGCGATGGTAAGAAGTTACTTTAATTGTTTTTTTTACGTTAAATTAGAATTTCGTTTGCATACACGAACGCGTTTTACAGAAACGTTGTTAGCCAATTAGCTTGATGCTAACGGTCGGTTTGCTGTTACAGTATCTTAAAGAGCTTAGCGTCGTTTCTTCATCCGCTAGCCAGCTGGCTAACACACTGCAGGTGGAGGGAGGTATTTACTTAGTAAACTAGCTGCTGTTTGGGTGTTTTAATAGTTTCAGTAAATGGTTTCTGTGAAAGTCTATAGTTAGCAGAACCGTTACATGTGCTAATTTGGTTTTATTATTAATGCAGCAAAGCCACTGGGTTAACTGTAATCACATGACAAGGCGTTCAATCCGTTGCTTGTATTCGGTTCAAACAAACAAACAAACGCCCCTAACAGTGCCTGCATTTTGCTGAACGATGCTAAAGTACCCCGGCTTCTTTGCATGGTTAATATTGCAAAGTGCTTGAATTTGCCATCGAGTGTCTTGTCTTTGTGCTCTTCATTCAATAATAACAGTATATATGGTGCTGTTGAATAACAAGCTCCTACAGATGTTTAAACATGTTGTCTGAATATTTAATGTTGCACAGCAATGACTCTCTCTGTATTCAGGCATCTAGCTTTAGAAAACCCACTGCAAGTGCAATTCAGCGGAAGAAAGGAGCCCCCAAACAGGAACTGACGGAGGAACAGAAGCAGGAGATCCGAGAGGCCTTCGATCTGTTCGACACTGATGGTTCTGGGACGATAGATGTTAAAGAGCTCAAAGTAAGACAATACCCTGCAGGCATCAGATACAACTGAGAACAAAAGTTTTCATATAGAGACATATTACGTTATGTCACTGTCATTTGGCATTACATTATATTACATTACAGGCATTTAGCAGACGCTCTTATCCAGAGCGACGTACAACAAATGCACAAGTCAGGTCCAAGAATAGTACAATTTCTAGGCCAAAAAGTTCACGTGCTGAGTTTAGAAGTGCCAGAACAACACCTAATGTAGTATTCTGTAGAAGTACCAATCAGTTAACAGCACTGAAAACAGAGATTTCCATAAATCAGCGCAGATGTAAATGCATAATACCACAGATCTAACTAAAAGGAGAACAAGACCCTAGTAGCTAACCTGAATACATAATGACCAGGCTAGACAGAACGAAGCCTGGGTTACAATGGGATTACGCAGGGGAGAGGTGCAGCCTGAAGAGGGGGTTTTCAGTTTGCGTTTGAAGGTAGTCAGGGAGACGGCAATGGGAAGATCATTCCACCAATGAGGAGCCAGAACAGATAGCAGCCTTGAGTGGGCTGGGCAGGACCGGAGAGGAGGAGGGGCCAGACAGCCAGAAGCAGCAAAACGAAGGGAACGGGCTGGCAAATGGGGTCGGACAAGTCTCTGGAGATATGCAGGACCTAACCCCTTAACTGCCTGGTATGCCAACACCAATGTCTTAAATTGGATGCGAGCTGCAAAAGGCAGCCAGTGAAGGTCAGCAAGAAGAGGGGGGACATGAGAGGAGTGGGAAACGCCCTTATCTGGAGCGACTTACATCTATCTCATTTATACAACTGAGCAGTTGAGGTTAAGGGCCTTGCTCAAGGGCCCAGCAGTGGCAGCTTGGCAGTGCTTGGATTTGAACTCACAACCTTCCGAACAGTATTCCAACATCTTAACCACTGAGCTACCACTGTCCACATATAAAAACAACTCAGTTTTTCACAACTTTCATGTTGCTGGACATTTCCTGTGTTATGTCAATAAGGGTATCTGGTTTGTTCCCTCCAGAGGTCATTTCAGAATAATAATTAAGAGAGAGATTTTATTTACTGTATCAGATTTTCCGAGGGGCAGAAGATTACACACACGTTGATCACATTTGGTAGCATTGTGTAACATGAGTGAAATGTTTGATGTTGAATTCCACATGCTTCTTGCAATACTTTGGCCACTTTCAGACTTGGTACTTGTTGAGAGGATTTAGCCTCTGGGAAGCTCTCCTGAGAACTACACACCTTCAATGGCCTTTTTCTGTTTATGTTCACACTCCCAGTAGGAACACTGAAGTGATGCAAGCCACGTCAGAATCAATTTCTTCTGTCGCAAATAGGCGCAATGAAGTCTGGACTTCACTATCTGTCTGTTTATCCGGGTGGTGGTGTTTTTTATAATTTATTTTTTTATGTTAATATTAAGAGCTGTTGTTTACACAGCTAAGTTTTCACATAGATTCAGCTATTCAATACAAAGATTTTTCATATAGGCTTTCAGGCCGATGCATTTTCTTTTGTGATTTTAGTGATGATTTCGACCACCATGTCACATATTCACCCTTTGCTCTGCACCCTTCCTCTTTGTTTCTACCATATGGATTTAGTGGCAGCACACACTTATTTCTATTTAAATCAACCTCTTATAGTCTGTTTTTAAAACGTCTCTTAAGTTTGCCAAGCAGTATATCTCAGGTTTCAGCTTGTCTCATCTGTTAACCAGCTCATGCTGTCACATGGATTTTTTTTTTTTTTTTTATTAACCGTGTTTTTGTAAGTTTATCCTGTTAGTGTCCTGTGCTTGCTTAACAGTTTCTCAATTTGACTAATCTCACAAGACTTACCTCATGGTTCCGGGTGGCCTGGGAGAGTATGTGCCCTGAAGTGGGAGCTAAAAAAAAGTCTCTAAAAATAGGGTTTTAAGAACTATGCATGTTCTTAGTTCCTTTAGTGCAAACACAAAAAAGTCTGAATGCACCTTTTGCCAGAATTTGTACTCCTTCCTCCTGTTATTCTAACCGGTGTAACTCAGTCAGGTTTGAGGGCCTCTCTGCTCAAACATAATTTTCCAGGCCATGGCTTTGTGATGGCAGGTACAATACAATACAGTGGTCTTTAAACCATTTTATTTCAGTTTTCAAGGTAAAAGGATTATCATCTGCAAACATCAGTCTGGCTTTTTTTTTATGCTGGTCTTTGAGAAGGGGCCTATTCCTTGTGTAGCAGCCATGGTGATGTATGACTCCCGTTAATAGTGGGTATACATATTTTTTGTAGCTGATGCCTCCAACTCATTTCACTAATTTCTTTGTTGTTGTTGTGGGGTTCAATTTAACCCTTCAGACCAAAGTTTGTTCCTCACTGGGAGTTTGTTTTTTTTTTTTTGCCTCCTTCCTGAATGATGCATTTTCAGTGTCATCCCAAGATTTATTGTATACAGTTGTTTGTACAGATGCTGCTAGGGAAGAATCAGACCTGTGTAAGTTCCACAGGTTTTTTTTTTTGTTTTTGTGTTTTGTTTTTTTTTCCCTGATGTCTGAGTATGCTTGCATTTTTGCACACTATCAAGGGTAAAAAGGACTTTTCTAAAGGTACGCACATTTATAGCCACTAACACTGACATCCTGACAAAAGAGGCAAGGTTGTGCAACTTGGTAGATGCCAGCTCACAGCTTGACAGTCCCTGGGGCTACTGTCTATGTGGCGCATAGGATCACATGTTCTCCCATGTCTGCATGTTTTTCTCCAGGTTCTTGGCTACACTAAATTTCCCCTAGGTGTGGGGGAATGTGTTTGTGCTCTGGATCCTTCGTGACCATGAACAGGATAAAGCAGCTTATGAAGACAAATAAATTATGGGGTTATTTCTTAACAACAGGCAACTTTATCTTTTATAATTCATTTAAAAAATTGTTGCTGTATTAATTTTAGCTGACAAGTGATATTTGCAGTCACCAATTTACCTACTCTGTGGCTGCATGAACTGCTCGTTTTATTAATGACATATAATTCATAATTAAGTGACCAGGAAGTGTTTTAAAACCCCAGCAATTTTGCCTGATTCACACACGTCTCTGCCATGTCGGTGTCAGAGCTGTGCTGAGATCCTCCACCCAAATAATCCCTCAGCATTGGATTGTGTACAGGGTAGATCTGCTAATGTAAACCTCTATTTAAAAAAAATCATTCTTAGACAGGTGGTTATTATAAAATTTGTCCACAGATCCTGTAGATATCTCACACAATGACTAGCTGCATTATTCAGTATTTGTCTCTAATCTGGTGTGTGTGTGTGTGTGTGTGTGTGTGTGTGTACACATATAGACGATTTCACTGATTGTAATTAGTGTCTTGTATTTCTTTGCTTCATTCAGGTTGCTATGCGTGCTCTTGGTTTTGAGCCAAAGAAGGAGGAAATCAAGAAGATGATTGCTGACATTGATAAAGAAGGCTCTGGCACCATCGACTTCAATGACTTTCTGTCCATGATGACACACAAAATGGTAAAATTTGTCAAAAGCATCATGCATGAGAAAACACCCGTCTGTAATAATGGCCAGGTTCCAAAGATAAATCAAACTAACTAAAAATAGTGCTCCTGCAGTAACCAATATTTTTCTGAACATATGAGATTTTGACAAATTTCATTCAGGTTTCCCTTCCTATCCACAGTACTGAGACCTCCTGAATATTGTACAAGTACATATGACTAAATACTGAATCTGGCAAAGTTTCAGTTTTCGTATTACTGGACTTTAGTGCTGCTTTTGATACTATAGATCACCGTCCACTCCTAGCCAGACTGGAAAATTGTGTAGGGATGTTTCATGAAACAGTCCTTAAATGGTTCAGATCATGTTTAGAAGCCCAGAATCATTTTGTTGTCATTACGTATCTGAGGATCACAGTAGCATGAATCCCACAGGGTTCAATTCTTGGATTTATTTTTTTTATTAAATCTCTATAAACTCTCAAAGCATACCGAACTATAGCACTGCTTACCATAGTTATGCAGATGTATGTAGCTGTCTCACGAAATGACTGCCAACCAAACTGTGTCAGCATATAGAGCAGAAATATAATTGCATGAGACTAAAGTTCCTTCAGTTATAGAAGGCCAAAACAGAGGTTTTTGTCTTTGGTGGCTAAGTGGACCGACTCCGAATTAGTGCACATCCCGAAACCAGGGGGCTAAAATCTTGGTGTTTTAATCAGTCTGAGATCTGAATTTAACAGCCATATTAAGGTAGACACCAAAGCAGCATTTTACCATCATAAAAACACTGCCCAAATTAAAAGCTTTCTCTACCTACACGACCACAAGAAATGAATCCACACTTTTATTACCAGCAAGGTCAATTTCTGTGATGATCTCCTTACTGGAGCTCCTAGAAAAGACCATTAAACTGCTGCCACTCATTTAAAACGCTGCTGTGAGAATTCTATCTACATCCCGAATTCCAGAAAAGTTGGGACGTTCTTTAAAGTTGAATAAAATGAAAAGTAAAAGACTTTCAAATCACATGAGC
>JAQMCW010000012.1:6181749-6190001 GCA_030068335.1 Chrysichthys cranchii
AGGTAATTGAAATAATATATCTTCCTCTTTCAGAGGAACGTTTCATCACAAATACTCTATTTTTATCTCACGCACAAAAAAAAAAAAAAAAGAGAGTATTAAATGGACTTCCTGTTGTTGTCTTGAATCAACACAATGTGTGCGTGGGAAGACAACGAAAAAGCACCTTTTTACGTTGACATCCACTCAGTTGCACCTATATCTCCTATATGTGTGCTCACAAACACACACACGGACCTGCTGCTGATTCAGAATGAGAAGAGGAACCGAGAGCACTTCGTAGTTTCCTGCCAAGTGTGCAGAAAGTCTAGGTCAGGTTCACACACACACACACACACACACACACCAAGAACACACACGAAAAAAAAAAAAAAAAAAAAAACTTTCGCATCCGTACATCCCCCACGCAAACGATTCTCTCTCGATGACAGTCGTAACGGAGTCGATGGAAAAGAAAAAGTCATTAGTCACTGTTTGTTCCTGAATTTTTCCAGTATCAACCAAGATGTGGTTTTCCTGCGTCCCTAAGGATCCTATATAAAGGTAAGTGTACACCTGTAGCCAGTATGAACGCAACCGTTTAAACGCATCTTTAGCCTATTGGAGCTCGGATCAGTGTAAGTGAGTAACAGACAAACATGAGGACGACTTTCTCTTGTGTTCTGTGTGTTCTGCTCGTAGCAGCATGCTGGGCTCAAACATCTCCTAAGGAGTCTAAAACTGATGGTCTACTCAAACAAGCCATGTCGTACCTCAAACGACTTATTAAAAAGGTTGGTTGCTTGTTTTAACATTTTTATTTGAGGTTAGTTTGCTGAAATGACAATGCATTATTTAACAGATCTGACTTCATTCCATTTTGCAGGACTATGACATGTTTCTTCACTCACCAACGACCAACATCCAGGTAAGACAGGTTACGTTTGGATTGTTTATCAGCTGACAATTAATTTGGAATATCTGTGGGCAGAGAAAACAAATTCATTAGGATGCTCGTATTTTTCAGTTACACCATTTTAATTAGTTTTTACATTGTAGTATTTGTATTTGCACGCTTTTGGAAGTTGGGAAATCAGGCAGAATCTGATCTACCACTTTGTGCAAATAAATGTTTACAACCCACTGGAAGAAATAAGATGGATTTTTGACTTTTTTTTTAGTTTTTAGGTGCTTTTGGTTTCTCTCGCACTTGTGACTAAGAGTCAAACAGAAAGTAACTCATGCAAGAGTTTGGAGAAAGTGTGCCTTATTTAGGAGAAATTTGATGAGTAATGAAACAGCAGCACGTCTGTGGGCTGCACGAATGGCCGAGTGGTTTCACTCTTTCTGCATTTGACCTTCTGAGTTCTGTAATAGCCATTTATCAGCCATTATGGTGCCGAGAGTCTCAGTCTAGAGTATCAGTGGAACGACAGTATCACAGAGGAACGCTATAAAGGACAAAATAGGAACAAAACAAGAGAAATGTAATCGTCTTGTGTCAAACCCGGTTGTTTTTTCCTGGATGCCTCTCTGTATTCTCATTGAAAGCTCTGAAATTACATGGTTTTGTGTGGAAATTATGATGTTTCCCTGCCAGTTCTGTGAAATGAGCTTTAGAGTCAGGAGGGGGAATTCAGAATAAAGAAATACGCAGTACTGTTTGTCTACTGCTGATAGGCTTTTTCCAGTGTGTCCTGAAGCAAAAGATGTAGATTTGCACCTTGTAGTCTATAATATACAACATCTTTTTCAATGAATTGTCTAAAATCAAGATTCAATGCTCTGCTGTTTAAGAGGCACTGGATTTCAAGAGAATTAGATGGTTAAAGATGCTTGTTGGTTTGTTTGTTTGTTTGTTTAGGAGTGCTGCTCTCAGTCTGCTTTCGAGTGCTTCAGGAGAGAACTTAACTCCACCTTCCTTAAGAACAGTCCTAAAAGTGACAAGGAGCAGGTCAAGAAACTGGGCAGAAATCTGAACAAGCCCACCATTGTGAGTAGAAGTTCACATAAATCATCCTGCATTCTTGTAAATAACTTCAGTCATCATGTTTCAAGAAACGCATTACTAACGTATTTGCTCATGTCTTTGTTGTAGGTGAATAGCGTGAACATATGCACTGAGGAACAAATAAAGGTGAGATTTCAAAATGTTTGAAATTATACGATGTGTGACTTTGGCCCATGATGCTGAACACTGATCTCTATCTGACCTCTCATTCCCTTTCAGGAAGTTGAGTGCATGTCCTGTAGCTCCTACCCGAAGGTCAACAGCAAACAATTTCTGTCAGATTTACAGACCCTTCTGCAGAAGGTTAGTGTACACTTAATAATGCACTTCCATTCTTAGACAGTACTCTCAGGCTCTTTGTCTGTGTAAAAACATGGTTCAGCCTAATTAAGAGGAAATGTCAAGTTGTCTGCTAGAAAACAGAAACTTTGAAGCATGAAGTTCACTCTCGGTGAGTAACATCTCTCAACTGTTTTTCAGGCTTACTCTCGCCTTCCTTAAAATACAAGCACGATGATGACCACATGAATGTGTGGACGACACTACTTCATGAAACTCTGGTGTAATGCACATTGGATCAAACCACTTATTTATTACCTATTTATTTACATTTTTTTTATTACATTAAACAGAGAAATGGCGTAATATTTCTAGAATTTCTGATATGTTGGCGGTGTGTTTAGCTAGTTTTGATTAATACTGTGTTCAAATTGGAGACATGTGTTATAATGTTCATATATATTGCATAATGTAGTATTAACAGTTATGAACCAGAACAAGAGAACAGACTCAAAACAAGACCTGCTGCTGCTATAGCACCTCCTGATGCATGGGAAAAGGATTACATTTTTGCAATTGTTTTCCAAGACAGCAAAAAACAGTTTGGTTCACACTGTCAGTTGAAGAATCTTCAAGAATGGAATAAATAATTATGTCTCATAATGAGACTTGATGTATGACATAGTTACCCAATTGTACTAAATGCTTTTTTTTCCTATTGTTTTGTATTTATTTGCTAATAAAAGTATTAATTTGAAAACATAACTGTGCATATTGGCGATTTCTCTCACAAAACCCTTATCACAAGTCGCAAGTATATCACAAGTAAAATATTTGCACACTTTTATGAAAAACAGCACCACATTCTCCACAACAAAAACTCGTTAAGGATACAGTCGCACTAAGCAGTGGTGGCTTTCCACCCACCTGCTTATATGCAAATTTTAGGCTTGTACGTCAGAAAACCGGATTTGTTATTGGCAAATTTTGCAGAAAAAAAAACTTCTATACTGGACTAAGATGGACAATTTGTCATATTGAAGAAGAGAAAAGGTGTTAAACGATGATGGAAACTGTGATGTACTGAATGTTTCCATGAGTGGTTCTTGCTTGATTATGTGTAGTTGCTCCTCGTCAGACTCTTCACAAAAAAAACTGGTAGACGGAAACACAGAACATTCACACTTTCTGTGATGGTTTTTCTGAAATTCGCTAAGCATTTGCTAAACATCCGTGTGGTAGCCTGGGAAAACCCTTCCCATGGTGAAATTGTAACATTTTCTATTAGATATAGTTCTGAAAATTTATTTTATCTATCTATCTATCTATCTATCTATCTATCTATCTATCTATATATATATATATATATATATACATGGATAGATAGAGTTATCAGTTCCACTTAGGGACCCCAACAACACTGATTGTATAAATACAACCATATTTACTGATTTTAGTCACATTTCAAGAATTGTTGGTTTGCAATAGGAAATGAGTTATCGACATGATCATCTGTCTCATCCACGAGTCTCATTACCTGAAGTGCGAAGTTACAAGCCTCATCATTTTCTCTTCACTCATCTAATCTCTGTGTACTTGGTGAAAACTTGGAAAACTTATAAAACAATGAAAATTAATTCAGTCAGTTACGTTGCCTGGATTTTTATTAGATCATGTACACATTTTTAAACTGTCTGTCTATAAACTGTGCCTTCACTGAACATGGAAGAGCTCATCAGCACATCAGCATGAACCGCATGAGAAAAACACTCTTAGCCAGCAGGATTTTAGACATCTTTAGACAGAGTGACTGTTTTGTTAAACTAGGTCTACACAACATGATCTTTGCAGGCAGATAGCCAAAGTAAGGTTATAAAGTAACAAATACACTTCCACATCACTACAGTAAAAGATATTTATGCTTTCTGAAAGTGGAGATATCAAAATATATTATGTTCAAAAAACTTAACGTTAATTAAAAAAAAAAACAAACAGATTTTTGTTTTCATTTGTGGCTAGATTTTTGACTCCTGTGACATCAGATTTTCCCAGACCACTACATAATTGGATGAAAATGTACCTAGATACTGGGGTGGTACATAAGATGGAGGTAGGGAATGGTTGACTGGGATGAGGAAATTATCTAGACGTTGCGCAGGATAGGCTTCCTATGCTTTTGTCACTGTGCAGATATTCAGCACACCTACGTGTCTCACTATTGTTTTGTTTCTCAACAGGCAGTTGAAAGTAGAGTATATTATAAGTATAAAGATATACACTACATGGCCACAAGTACACAACACTCCTAATTATTGAATTCATGTGCATCAGCCACAACCATTGCTATATTGTGCATACAATCAAGCACATGGCCATGCAAGCTCCATAGACCAACAGTGACAGTAGAATGGATCATACTAAAAAGCTTATATGCCCTGGTCCGTTCCAAGTGCTATTACTGTTCACTGTCCACAATCATTTGGTGACAATGAGCATATCTAATAATCTGTGTATCTCTCTCCCTCCCTCTCTACTGGTGATTCTGAGGTATTTCCAGATTTTGGATATTTCTGTCAAGCTGCTTTGTGAGAATGTCCATTGTTCAAAGAGCTATACAAATACATTTGAACTGAACTGAATTTAATTGTAAAATGGAAGTGTCTAGTGTCAGGGTCTTGGCCATGAAGTTGTAAATCACAGAAAACCATTAAGTAGGGCTGAGTGATGAAGAGCATAGCACGTATCCTCTGTTGCATCACTCACTGCAAGCCATATACCGTCATGAATGCACTGTATTCACTGCAATCTCATACTGGACTTGTATGCACTGCTACACCAATCATTCTATTTTGTCTTTTGGGCTACTTGATATGTTGAGGATAATGACCTGTACATATCATTGATATACACTGTACTTATTCTCAACCACCTGTCCATCCATAATCTTGATCCAATATCAGCACAAGAATTGTGTATCAGTAAATGGATTTCCAGGACTGAGCAGCTACACACACAAAAGCCTAAGTTCACTATGCACAATGATGAGCATCAGCTGGAGTGGTGTAAAGCACACTGTCACTGGAGCTGTAGAAATGTGTTTTCTGTAGTGATGAATCACACAGTCTGATGGACAAATCTGCATTTTGCAGACGTCAGGAGAACACTACCTCCTGGATTGCATAGTGCCAATAGTAGTTTTGTGGAGGAGGCATACAAAGTGAGGTCCATATCAACATGGTTGGATGAGTTCGGTGAGGTGGCCTTCCCAGAGCCCTGACCTCAACACCTTTGAAATGAACTGGACCTTCTCTTCCAATCTCAGTACCAAATCCTCTTTTGAATTTTTGCTTCCTGCTAAACAACATTTCAGATAGACAATTATGAATACCAGTTTATAAACAATACACACACATTATATACATACATATACATATACACACATATATATATATATATATATACACATACACATACACACACACACACACACACACACACACACACACAAAACAGCCATAATTTTAAAACCACCCACCTAATATTGTGTAGGTGCCCCTTGTGCTGCCAAAACAGTCCAACTCATCAAGGCATGGACCCCACAAGACCTCTGAAGGAGTGCTGTGGTATCTGGCACCCAAATGTTAGTAGCAGATCCTGTTACTCCTGCATTCTTGCAGTTCTCAATCGGCCAATCATGCGGCAGCAGTGCAATGCAAAATAATCATGAAGATCCAGGTCTTTAGCTGATGTTCACATCAAACATCAGAATATGGCATATGAAAAGAAAAAGTGGCACAGATGTTGGTCAATGGGGTAGGCTGGTTTGAGTATTTCATAAACTGCCGATCTCCTGGAAATGTCTCTAGATTTTACACAGCATGATAACACAAAGACACTGTCCCACTTGTTCCATCTCTTATATATTTAATACCTTCATATTTACATGGAACTCGCTGTCACTCTGTATGTAATATAAAGGTTCAATTTTGGCAAAGGGTGTATATAAAATACAGGGAAATTCCTGAGCTAAAACAGCATACCATACAAGCAGCACAAAGTGTGCACAAAATTTTATATACAATGCAGCTAGCAAGTAACAGAAGTCTATCTGGCCCAAAATACCTTCTGTTAACACGTCAACAAACTGTAGAAACCTGCCTCAAAATTATACAGTTATTCAACTGGTTTTCAGAACACAGTGATATGAAAACATGAATCAGATTTATCAGGTGTACCAGTGTCCTAACTTTACAGGGCAGTTTCCAAAAGAGGAACGATTACTACAACACTGTAAGTAGTTAAAATGATGAAACAGACTACTTAAAACTTCACAATATGGACTATACCTGATGTTTTATGAAATTTGGAAAAAAAAAAGGGAAAAAAAAGGGTTGCAGAACACTATGATTTAAAATAATCTTAAAATATATGGGCAGGTATTTATTAGGTTATTAACTCGGGTCAAAAAAAGGAAAAATAGAGAAGCAAACATTAGATGCAAAACTTGTCTTGGCTGACTACCTTTGGGGGATTGGATATCCTTAAGCAGAAAAGGGTCTGATTGTAATCAGCATTTCCTGCAAAAGGCTTAAATGCTCAGTCATAATTCACACGGTTACATGACAACATGAAAATGCTTAATTTCTTTTATGCATGCAGTGGAAGTTCCCTTTAGATTATAAAATAGACGTGCTGTGTTAAGAATAGGATTGCCTTTACTGATGTCAAAGGCCTTTGAAAACATTTACATAAAAGATACCTACTCATTTCAGGAATTCTCAGCTTTAGCCAACAGTTGACAGCTTTGGTTTTCATTAAAAATATACACAGAAATGAATTTTCTATCTAACAACCAACCCTCAGAGATGACAGTAATTTGTGGGGGGGGAAAAAAACATCAGTTGAACTTGATTAAGTGAGTTGCTTGTAACACACAGAAATGCACTCATTGAAGCAATTCATGCAGCTTTGGAAAGCCCCATGATGCGTACAATTATAATTATTGTAGCCTTCTTTCAGTGAAAGATAAGATTTTTCCAGCAGGCCACCCAGAAAGACGAATAAAAGAGGTGCAGCATGAGGATCTCTTTTGTGACTGGAATTATGAAGTTGGCAATAATGAAGGACAATTCACGAACATCTAAAATGCACTGATGTGCATGTTTGAGTAGGAAAATAAGGGCAGGTCAGATCAGTTCAAAAGCTTGTACGAATGGAAATGTTGCTTGTTTTTTTCCATCTCCACATCATGTTTCATAATCTTTCATAGTCTAGTTTGCATGTGGCTATAGTGTTTGCATTTGCAGAAATTAAACTGATTTATCATTTTAAATGGTAGTTTATGTTACCTTTTTTTTTTTTTTTAACAAAAATGTGCTTAATTTATTTATGCTTAATTTTAAAGAAGCATACAGGTGCTGCTCTAAGTGATACAAAGAAACAAAATCACCTAAAGGTACAAGTCTAAAGTACTGAACTAATAAATTGACTGGTAAAGTCTATGACTAAGTGGTGACTCAACAGCCAAGTAGTGTGTGTCTACATGTATCTAGTATATAGTCATGGTAAAAAAAAATCATTATATTGTCAGATTTTATTGTTTGGTTTATTTTTTTTAAATCAGGACCCAACAATGATTTGGTCATACCTAATCTCTGTAAATAAACAAATAAGGAAAAATCTTGGGTTACAACAATAAAAAAAACAACAGGTTTATAGAGGTAGTCGTTTTTCCCCCAAAAAGGAAACCAACATTCAGAAACCAGGTCAGGAAAAATAAATACATCCTACGTATAATTTAGTTGCATGTAGAACCACTTTAGTACAACCTGAATTCCAGAAAAGTTGAATAAAATGAAAACTAAAAGACTTTCAAATCACTTGAGAAATTATTTTATTCACAACAAAACATAGATAACAAATGTTCAAACTGAGAAATTTTACAATTTTATGCACAAAATGAGCTCATTTCAAATTTGATGCT
>JAQMCW010000012.1:6208248-6227949 GCA_030068335.1 Chrysichthys cranchii
ATCATTCCCAAGAAGACTCATGGCTGTATTAGCTCAAAAAGGTGCTTCTACTAAGTACTGAGCAAAGGGTCTGAATATTTATGGCCACGTGATTTCAGTTTTTGATTTTAGCATAAGGCTACATTACGAATGGTGAAAAATTGTGGTGGTCTGAATACTTTCTGAATGCACTGTATATTATGCCAAAAAGGCATGCTCTATAAACAATAACTGACCTCATGAGTGATCTCCGTGCAGTCACAACAGCATGAGAATCATGGAGAATGCGTCCATTAGGTGCCAGACACTCTTTTGTGTTAAAGTTGCCTGTACCAAGAGCCACAACTTCACACCCAGTTGCTAAAAAGAGACATAGCACAGCTCTGAACAAAATGATAACCAGCATATTAAAAGAAATTAATTAAGAACATTAACTTATAATCGAGGATTCATTTAAAATAAAGAAACAAATAATACTTCAGGATATATTAAAGATGTATATGTGCTTGCGTTAGAAAGAGACAGTTGCTGGGTACTTTTTTTTTGTTTTCCCTTTTGGGCAGTCCAGAATGTGTCAGCATTTATTTACGCTCTAGGAACAGAAAGGTGACATTTAGTAACTGAAAAACCTTTGTAATTACCAGGGATTTTATAATCTTGTCTTATAGCTTTGTTTTAGATGCAGTTTTCCTGCATAGGTACTGCTTGGCTATTTTTGTCAGTTCTGCTGAATTCTCAGTTCAGATTGGTCACAAGGCAAATTTCTTTACATTTTCTTTACAACTCCCTGGTTTCTCAAGTGGCATGACATGGCTGCAATTGAGAGAAAGACAGAAAGAGAGAGAAGGAGTAAGAGAGATGCGGGGTAAGGGAATGAGTGTGTATCATGGCTATACTGCAAGTGATAACAGGAACTATTGTCTTGTGGAAATTCCACAACATTAAAGACAAACTATAAACGGTTAAACTAGATGTGTCTTTTATAAATACATGAAACCCTGTAATTGTTGGCCAAGTCAAAGAACATTGCTCGTTTAAATACACTGATATTTCTGAAGTATCTTCTTTTACACAGGAACTTACATAATTAACTATCACAATTTAAGTCTAAAAACAAGTCTCTCATTACCCATGTTTAAAATAAGGTTGAAATAATATCATAAATCATCCCTTTAAATGGATATTGATGAATACAAACTATTCCATTTATAATAGTTACTTGTGTAGTCAAGACCATCGACAAACCCTGAAGGAGAATCTAGGCCACTGCAAGCTGGCTGTGGTCACATGCACATGCTGAATTTGTGGGAAATTGTTTTAGTTGAAAGATCTGAACACTTGAAAATTACATTCAGTAAACAAAAACAAAACAAGAAATAAGAATCTTGTTTATTTCAGAAATTTCACAAAAAGTAAAGTATGTGCTTTGGAAATTATCAAACTGTAGCTAAAATAAAGGAACGGTCCTGAGAAAGCCTTTTCTACTAATACTCAATTCTGCTCTACTTGACAAAGTTCACCTCTGCTGCCTCATGTAAATACCTCCATGTATTTTTGTACGTGACCACAGCAGTGAGAAAAAAAAAACAAAACACACACACACACACACACACACTCAAGTCCAGTACTAACTGCTCTTATTGGTCCCACATGTTGGTTTATAAAAACTTAATATAACTTGTGTTTCTGAAATGACTCGGCACAGCCTCGATCACTTTGACTCAGGCAAAAGCTGAAATCTCTTGTAAAGGTAATACCAGGTAGAAAAGCCACAAAAGGGGGAGATGGATTGTTCAGTATTGAATTCTGAACATAAGGACAAAGCTAAGAATTCTTTGATGAGAAATAAATATTCTAATCACATCCAGACTAGTACCACATTTGAGAGAAAAAAAAACCCTGCTGACTTTATACAAGATTACATGTCACAATTGAAACAGGAAGCGTGCTGGCCTAGTTTGTGTAACAAATAAGGTTCAAAACAGAACAACTGAGACCGTGCGTCTAATTAATCTACAGCAGCTAGACTGGAACGATCCTGAAAAAGGTAGTTTTATTCCTTTTCCCTAAATGAATTTAATCATTTGTTTCTAGCTTATGGCGCATGTGAAAAGAAGGATGGCATTTAGCTATTCATTCAGCTATTCATATACAATTTTAATGTGACCACGAAAACTTACGAGATTGAACAACAAACGCAGCTACTGTTCCACCACAGCCAGAGAACTCTGGATAACTGTCCATCAGCCTGGAGAACATCTCCTTAACAGCACTGGGAATCTGGTCTTGAATAGGATTTTTCCTTTCTGACTCGGACACATGAAATAAAAGTCAGTACCCAGATCTTTTGGTCATATATCCTGAAGAGGTTTTCTTGTTCTTGCTCATCACAGTTTCCAACTAATAACTTATAATGTAATAAGAATACATTTACCAAACACGGCCCTTCCAGGATGGGTGTCTGATGCTGGGGAGTTTTGCTCCTTCACTGGTAAAGGAGGAGGACCCACTGATGACCAAATACATGTACAGGTTAACACAGTGGAATACAAATAACAGCAACTCAGCATACCTCAGCAACTGTGCAATTCTAAAATGATTTGGTTAGCGAAAAAGGCACAATTTATGTTTCTCAAATTGCTGCTAAGTTCCACAAATTTATGAAAAACTATTTATATATTTGATTTAGCCACAGTTTTAACCAGCATCATTTTCTTTAAAAATGTACTCTTTATAAAAGATATGCCATAACATATATTAATTCTATAAAATATTTTATGACATACCACACTTGGAAATATTTTTCTGACCTCCCCATCTATACAGAGACTGCAGTACACTTCACAGCATAATTTCAAACTTCTGTATCATGTATGTTGTTCTACAAGGATGTCTCACACCCCAAATACAAAATGAATGTATTTAATCCTCCCACTACAAGGCCAATACTGGGAGTTCATGCTGTCATAAGCAATGGAAAGGGCATCACCAACAGGTGCCTAATTGATGCCATCACATTAAGGAGAGATTAAAATCAGGTTCCAAATTTGAATAAAACCTTGTTCAAGCAATCTTTAACACTGCTTGTATGTTGAAATAATGCCAACTTGACTTTATCAAAGTCTACTACACTGTTTCAGATTTGAGTTATGAGATATGTGCTTTGTCATCTTTTGAATCACTGTGAAAACTGTATGTAGAAATTGCTCAGCAAACTATAAAGACATAAAAAAAATGACAACCAAGAGAAAAATGGTTTACAAAACTTGATCATGTTTACCTGAAGCATCATCGGAGCCTGAAGGAGCATCATTCTCCAAATTCAACAGTAGCTCCTCCACAGCCAACTGAGCTGCTTTGGCCCTAGCCTCTTTTTTATTGACGCCCATCCCAATTTTATACTCCACGCCATCAATTACAGCACAGAATGCAAAGTAGAATCCAATTACTCCTCCTGGTAAAAATGTTTAAAAAAAAAAATAATAATAATAATAAAAAAAAAAAACTGTAGGACAGACATGGTGCTATGTCACACTAATTTGCAGGGGAGAATGACAAAAAGCGTAAGGTAACGCCTTAACATCCATAATCTATTCAAATATTTAAACAAATGCAGGGCAAAAACTGATCTACCTGTAGTTACTGTCTCCTTCATTTCCACCTGAAACTGTAGAACCTGCGAGAGCTGATAGAGGAAAGACACAGCATGAGTCTCTCCTCTCCTGTATCTGTCGATCAGCCCTTTGGGGATTTTTTTTGCTTTGGGGCCTGTTGAATACACAAGCCATATTAGAAAGAAGTTTGACTTAAAAATTTGTAATGAAAATGAATAGTGATTTTTAAATTAACAAGCAGCAAACATGGGGTTCCCGAGTGGTACAACAGAAAACCGTTCTCCCTATTATCCAGAGTTCAAATCCTAGCGATGCTAAAGCCATCCATGCCCCAAGACAGCAAAATTGGCAGTGTTCTCAGGGAGACAGGGATGGCCCCCGTCATGGAACTGAGGAGAGTTGACTGATATCCCTGAGTAAATAAGGGAGAAAGGTTGAGGGGAACCATTCTCAGCATAGCAGGGCTACTGACCTGGTCATATGTAATGTAAACTAGTGATCATATCACGTGAAACATACCACAGCACAGCATAGCGTGACACGGTGACATTACTTCCCTGCATTTGACCCATTCACCAAGTGAAGCTGGGCACAGCCGAACATCACCCGGGGAGCAGTGCTTGGGGACGGTACCTTGCTCAGGGTACCTTGTTGGTCCTGAGCCTTGAACCCACAAATGGGGCAGTGGTAGCCTTGGCAAAAATACACCTGGATTCAAACCAGCGATCCACCAGGGACCGTTCCATTAACACCTCTGCAACTGCATATGTTGCACTGTTTGAATTAAGCAGGCAATAATTTCTTCAGCGCCCCTGCTGTGCTCAGAAACAGCCCAAAATATTCTCATCCACACTGATAAAGGGCTAAAAGATCTAGCTAGATTGATCAACATTGTAGTAAGATAACTAACATCGCACCTGATTTCAGCAACTCCCAAACTCCCAGCATGCCCATGTGCACACACACAAAATACTACTGCCATGTCTCGATCACTACTGCACTGAAAACAGCTGACCAACTTAATAATTTCTGGTCTGTCACAGTCCTGAGAACATATGGTAGAGGCGGTGGACAAATAGTTCGTAGCAACCGGCAGGCTCTGGTGTGTCCGATTTATATTGATTACTTTACAAATGTGTTCATCCAAATCAACTTGGAGGTAAATGAACAAAAAAATTTCAGACATAGATCTTTTACAAGTGGACAATATACACTTGTACATTTTAAGCCTGTATGACACTTTAGAAACACAACGAGTTGGAGTACATGCTATACTCAGAGGAGTGCTATAAACTGTATTTGTGAAGCAGGAAATGCTTCTCATGACTCAGCTGTTTTTAGGTGAGGAGCTGCAGGCTTGATCCAGTGAGCTGCTGCTGGCGGTGCTGGTGAATTCAGAAGCAGGTTGCTGGGCCAAAGAAGAGAAGCTGACTGGTGGTGCCATGCTGCTCTTAAGGATGTGAGTAAAAGTGGCCCCTCTGGACACACGATACGCTCCTCCTCGTCCCAACATCTTCAGGCTGCTGGGAAGGAAACCTGAACCATCAAGCAGATGGAGGCTTGGATGAAACATGAAGACTAAAAAATACCTTTCATTGATTTCTTTGGGGGGTTTATTATTTTTTTTGTTTTGTTTATTTTACCGTTTCTCTTGATTTTCCTCGACATTTAAAGAGCATCATGAAAAATAAAACATTAATACGACATGAGGTATGCATTATGTATGATTAAATTTAGATCCCTGAGTCTTACAGAACAAACAAACAATAACACTAATAATGTAATGTACATACGTCTGAACGCGACTGCCTTAAAATTCAGTCCAGCACAATAAAAAGCTGAGAAATCTTTATATTTTAGTAACATTTTATTGTTATCGCGTTACCCAAACGGTCTTTCCTTCTAGTTCACTAGGTAACGGTTTTAGCGCTCGTGCCGAAGGCAGCTTGCTAGCTCCGAGAAAACGGAAGCTCTCGATATTGTGGCCTTAAAATACAAATATATATTTCAAAACTTAAAATAAGTACCGGAATTTCCATATGAAATTAATTGAAACAAGTAACGGTCATCAAGCGCGTTTACACCTAGTATATTGTGGATTTAAATAATTAGCTAGCTAGCTTAACGTACTTCTTTGCGGCGTGCTAGTTTACCTCAGCTGCTACTACTAACCAACAAGCTTGAATAAAATAACGTTTTTAAGCATATTAGCCTCCTAAACGTTCATTTCACATCGCTTAAAAATTATTACTGAAAATGGTAATCTTTTCGCTTACAGAAGTGTGAAGGTTTGGTTTGGTTTGGTTTTATCTTGCCGAGTGAAACGCACCCCACTGAGCATCAGATGATTTTGGCTCGATCCCAAATCACTCACAATCACTCTAAAGGCGTCAAGTCAGCCTAATGTCCCGTTAATGCGGGTGTGTAGGGACTATGCATCAATTTGACATTATTCTTGTAGAATGACTCGTATGTCACTTTCATTACATTGTACAGTATATGAAACCTCAGGTACTCTGTATGAACTTGTAGTGTTAAAAGGGCAGATTTATGAACGCTGATTTGAAAAATTGTGAAATGAAATTCTGGTTTCAGAGATCCTGTTGTGGCCATTCTGTTGAATTGGATGCTTTCTCAGTCTAAATCTAAAGTCCTAAATGCTATTATTTATTTACTCTGAATGTGTATATAAGGAATCTGATGGAATTTATGTCTGCGATTAGTTATTTGTCTGTTTGGTGATGTGATAATTGGTTAATTAGTTTGGACACGCCCAATAGGCCGGAATGGGGGATTGTTTGGTAGCCAAAGGTGGCATTGGGTGACTGTGGTTAAACACGACTTTTGGATCACTTTTGACGTTTTGAAATCAAGTTAAATTAGTTTTTGTTTGCTTTTATGTTTGTACTGAATTATCAAATCATTTGGTTGATCGTTTTCAGAGAAAATAAATGGAATATATTTTTCTAACAACGAATCACAAGTGCGTATGAAAATAACCACCTTTTCATGACCACGGCTTTAACTGGAATAACTTGGGCATGGAATAACTAGAAAGGCCGACACAGATTCCTTTCATTTGGTACATTTATTACTGGAGGAGTAGTAGTAATAATAATAATCATCATCTTCTTTTTATTTATCTTCAACAGCTGCTTCATCCTGCTCAGGGTCTCAGAGGATCCAGAGACAGTCGCATTAACACTGGAAATGGACATCAGTCCATCAAAAGCCACCATTTTTTCTTCCTTCCTTCCTTTCTTCCTTCCTTCCATCCATCAAACCATCGAGTGGGGAAAAAATACTTCAGTAATTGTACTTTTGTGGTCACACTTACTTTGGAATATTTGTACCTTCCTCAAGTTTTACTGAGTATTAGTGCTTGTACTCTTACTTGTAAAATTTACATGCAAAAGGGGAAAAAAAGCTTCCTTCTTCTCTGTCCTGGAACTTAGGTGGTAGAATAAACCTTCTCTGCTAACCTTCACCAGTGTATTTAACCCTGGAGCACCCCTGGGGTTATATTTGACCCTTATATTCAACCCACTCATTCGTTGGTGGACATTAGTAAACATCCCAGGAGGTCTCATATGGACCATTTCATAACATGCAGGGAGGGGTAAATAAAAAAAAAAACACCTGTTTGAGTTCACTGAGTCTGTATCATCATTTTAGCAAATGGAGATATTTTCCTACTATGATACAACGGTCTGGGTTTTCCATGGTTAAATCAGCACTTTGTTGCTAATTTTAAAAAAATCTATGTATCGTGATTTTTCAAATGATACTAACCTCCTCTACAGGGTCTTTGGAGTCATGATCTTCTTAGTCCGTTAACTATTGAGCTAGAATGAGGAAGAATTTTTATTCCAGACTGCAAAGCACTTGCTCTGGAGAAGCGTAGCTACCAAATGCCGTACATGTCTATTTAATTAGTTACTTGACTGATTAATTAGAGAGACCCAGATAAACAATTAAAAAATAAAAAAATTAAAAAGTGGTCTCTCCCATTCCCATAACAAACAGTGAGACTGCTGGTCAGTAAGATCGCGCTTGTCCCCTTCTTTGTAGAAGGCGAGAAGGATGGATAGGAGGATGTTAGCTCATTTCAACATCTGCAGGAAAATTGAGATGCTCCTGTGCCTTCCTGGCTAAGCAGGTTGTGCTGAGGGTCAAGTGAGGTCCTCTGTGAGGTGCACATCAAAAAACCTGGAGCTATCGACTCTCACTTCTTCTACTATTAATCAAGTAATATTTTGACACAAGGCCCATACTTTTAAGTTCAATAACAAAACAACATACAGTATCTTTTACACACATATTGGCAATTTGAAGCAGCCAAATCCACGTACCAAGATGAGTTCAGAGGTGGGAGGAATCTCCATTACAACCATTACATGGCATTAAACCCACTCTCACTCACTCACTTATATTTATTAACAATTTAGAGTATGAGAATGAATTTTGCACAAACAAAACAGCAAAAGCTCAGGATCGAGTGCCCAGCTAAGCAACAAAATCAGAAATGACTCTGATTGTAATCTGTTACTGTGGTTATAATCTTTCCAGACATTTTATGGCTATCTGATTGTCGTTAGGCACTTCTCATCTCATTACTCGCTTGAGTCAAGTTATCTTACCTCACCTAATAAGAGACTTAAAAAGTTTGCATAGTTCAAATTCATTCATCATTACGCTCACGACAAACTTTTTAGTTCATTTGAAGGAAGCCTTGAAGGTTGACTTTAGCGAGCTAAAAAACCTCAACCTACTGGAAAGAGACCTGTTTTTTTTTTCCCTAGAATGTGACATTATTTACTGCATGCATTATGATTAGGGTGGCTGGAAATTCCCTGGTCCTGTTGGTCATTGTTCTTAGTTTGATTCAGACTAGGTGGTCTCACCTACAACTAGAACTAGAGACCCTAAAATAGTTTATAAGGAACACCAGTGGAAAATTCCACTCAGCTTCACAAATGGGACAGAAATACTTAAATGAAAGTTGAACTGTGCTATACGATCTGCCGAGTTTCGATTTGCTGCTTGGGGTTTATGCACATACGATGACACCTTCTTAAGCAAATTAAAAAAATGAGTGCCTCAATTAGTTGAGGCATGACAGCAGATGACATATGAATAAAAGTGAAAGGAATGGTGGTCTGATCAGATAGGAGGAACATGACCACATCCTGGCCTTCGCTGTAGGTTAGTAAAGAGCAGTGCAGGGGGTTTTGGATAGTAATTACTGTACGTACTTTTGTTACACAGCAGTAATTGGAGAGGAATAAGAAGGCCGGTTTAACAGAAATCTGGCCAACACACAGTTACATTATACATAATGTATATATAATGTGTTTATACTCAACAATCTGGAATATATCTGGAACCAAGACATTGGCAGCAGATCCTTAAAGTCCTGTAAGTTGTGAGGTGGGGCATCCATGTACCGGACTTGTTTGTCCAACACATCCCACAGATGCTCAATGAGATTGAAATCTGGGGAATTTGGAGTCCAAGACAACACCTTGAACTCTTTGTCATGTTCCTCAAGTAATTTTTGCAGCACAAAAGAGTACATTATGCTGCTGAAAGAGACCAGTCATTAGGGAATACTGTTGCCTTGAATGGGAGTCCATACTTTGTCCACACCAATGTTTAGGTATGACTTACATGTCAAAGTAACATCCGAATGAATGCCAGGACAAAAGGTTTCCCAGCAGAACATAACTCTGAGAATCAGACTTCCTCTGTGAGCTTGCTTACTTCCAATAGAGTGCGGTTCGGGCCTCTTATTTCTGTCCGAACCCGACCCGCCTCCGATAGAGCAGTGACCAAACCCGACCCGAACCTGACATGCATTTATATGTTTCTGTCTGAACCTGACGTGAACCCGATTGGAATTTTAATGTTTGGCCGAAACAGGCGCTGCCAGGTGATTATAATGATACTCTCTTAGATAAAAAAACAAAACAAAACTGTGTATCCTTGTGTAGCTTGTGTATCCTGCCTTTATTAAACAACTGTTAAAAGAAAAGATATTCTCAATGATTGCAGTCACAGGTCACAAACGTTCACGGTACAAGAAAAATTCAATTGAAAATTAGATTCCTTGATATTCTGTTTTAAATTCTCCCGATAATTTCTTTTTCACGTCTTCCATGATGCTGATTAGGCTACTGGATGAAACGTTGCGTTGTCACAGCTACGGAAATAAATCCCCGCGCACAGGAAGAAAGCGAAAGATCCAGCGTGGCCTAGCCTAGTAGCCTAACCCTACTGTATTTTTTTTTTAATGACCAAAAAAGTAACTTTACTATTTTAAATATCAAACGTTTTTCTGCTGACGGGACCGAACCCGACCCGAACCCGAGTAACATTTTGAAATATTTGTCCGAACCAGGTTCGGGTCGGGTATCCATGCTCTAACTTCCAATAGAGCATCCTGGTGCCATCTCGCCCCCAGATAAGCAACACACACGCATCTGGCCTTCCACATGATGTAAAAGAAAAAGTGATTCATCAAACCAGGCCACCTTCTTCTTCTACTGCCCTATGGTCCATTATAAATGCTTTAAGTGGCGGACGGGGGTCAGCATGGGCCACGCTGAGTAGTCTGTGGCTAGCCATCACAAATTAGCCCTTGTCAAAGTAGCTCAGATCGCTATGCTTCCCCATTTTTCCTGCTTCCAACACATCAACTTTGAGAACTGACTGTTCACTTGCTGCCTAATATATTCCACCCCTTGGCAGGTGTCATGATAGCAAGATAATCAATGATATTCACTTTAGTATCACTGGTTTTTATGTTATGGCTGATCGGGGTATAGTACATTATATTGCAGTGTGAGAGGATGAGGTGGAATTAGCACTAACAAACATTTGCACTTTTACTCCCAAAATAAATTCACAATCTTAGATTTACCTCACGCCAAATTTTTATAACGTCATGAATTGAATTATCATCAATTAAAACATGTGGGTGTGCAATCATTCCATCTGGAAAGTTTAATAATCTGCCATGGCGATTCTATCCTGTAGTGGTAAATACAATCCATTGAAATGGAAAGCATGCGGAGAATTTGATAGACGCACAACTTCCCTCAACTGTGGAAACATTTATCAACCCCTGCTACAAGACCAAATAGTCACTACCCTAAACAGCTCTCAGCACTCAGCAGGGGATTCCCCTCACACTGCACGTGTTGTATATTAAAGTAGTCATCCTTCTGGACATTTTTGGAGCTTCTGACAGGGGTCAGACAGGGGTTTTACATTTTATTTGTAAGAAGCGAATAAGCGTGTTCACAGTTGGTAGAGAAACATAAAATGGAAGCACTTTTCACCTCAATGGCAGAAAGCCCACACATATGCATACGCACTAATATCAGTGCCTGGAAAAACCTCAATATGAATGTGACGCGTTTTGTTTCCATACACAAACATTCACATATGAACTCATCACCCCAAGCGATGCTCTGGTCTCACTGTCCTATTTAATTGTACATACAACCAACGCTCACAGATAATACCTGCTATCAGTGTGGGGCAGGGTATGTGTTAATACTCTACAAACTGTTGATGCAAACACTTTGTGCTGTGGTTGTGTGGCATGCTCTTGCAACCATGGTTAGTTGATCATCCTCCTTCCCCTAAATGGTTTTATTTTCACTCACATTTGTCCTGATGATTTACTCATAAGAGGATTTAGGTCGGCTAGGTTGGTGCATAATACATTCCATTTCCGTACGGGAACATTTAAAGAATGGATGAATCATCTATCTTGCCATCAGAAGTCACAAAGCGGAAAATAAAAATTGATTTCCGATTATTGCTAGTCTGTTGACCGAGCCCTGTTTTTCCCCCCCACCGTCTAACGTTAACTCGTTTGTAACACATTTTTACATCTTCACCTGATATAGGACTATTAAATGCATAAATAATTTATATTTTAGGATGCTAAGCCTCTGAGAATCCTAGCTCGGTTTCTACCTTGACGGGTGATTTCTCGAGTTCGACACCGTGGTCATGCTATAACGAACACTAATGAACACTAAACTTGAAAAACATCGTTATTATACTCATGAACCGGTTTATAAGCAATGGTTTCATAATGACTGTATGATGACATAAAAGTAGTATATAACCATTACATTAATATACGTTAGATTGTTCTTGAATGCGATTGGTCCGATGGTGTCGATTCATTTTCTACAGCAGCAGCTGTGATAGTAGTGCTGGCTGTAATTCAAACCACACATTTATATTAATGCGTTCATTCTAATGAGTTGTGGTATTTATTAGAACAGATCATTCCCCAGAAGCTGTACAGCAGTGGAACTACATAGTAAGGCTAGTAGTACAGATTTTATTTTATAACGTTATTTAACAACAACAACAACAAAAAAAAAAAAACACATTTAATCTTGATGTGATGAAGTTTTCTCTAAGGCAATGTTTAGTCAAAATTTTTGGAAGGAGTCTCCAGTGTCAGAAAGTCATAAATCAGTAAGTTTTCAAAACAGAAATATCGTCAAGGCAGAGGAGCTTGTGTTTATTGGTTTCTTTGTAAGATGACTAGCATTTTGTATGTCTTTAAGTATTAACTCCAAGGGAGCGTAAAATTAAGGCCGTTGGCCGAATGACTGTTTATAGCTGCTATAACAAGTGATCAGACGAACTAACTTGTCGCAAAATTGCAAAATTAAATGTTTCAAAATTAATTATAAAAATGTGTTTGCTGTGGCTGAGGTATGAACAATTTCACAAAATGCTATTAAAGAAAAATATTCCCACCTTTGGGTGAGGACAGATCAATCTAGAACAGCACTCCCCCAACTGTTTTAGACTTTACGTAGCTAATAGTTCCTTGGTCTCTTTATAGGGATTTACACATACAGACAGAATGTGTGACATGTTTTCCTTTCAAATTTCCCCATCATTAAAACTGACACTGACAAGACCTGACTCAAAGTTCACCCGTGTGTACTCTGCCACTTTTACTACCTATATGTTTATTACAGAACTACACTGCAATCTACTGAACACTACAACTGAAATCCCGATCTAAGTGTGCAGCTCTTCTTTATTCATCATCTGAGAAACAAATTACACGGTGTGTATTCTTGAGTTTTGTAATTAACAATTGCTTTCTTGTACTTTCAAAGCATGTCGCCTATGACAAAGTTGGAGGAATCAGAAATGCACACAAAGTGCTCCCTCATATTTCCCCTTAAATCCGAAAGCGATAAAGAGATTCATGTTGATGGGAGACCACCTTTCCTAAAACCGACATGGAGAACGTTTTTTTGTTTGTTGGTTGTTTTTTTTTTTTAGCGAATCAGAAAAGGTTTGACAAAAAAAAAAAACGTACGTACCACTTTCCTCACCAATAACTGGAATTTCATTCCCTGAACTATAAAGGTTTGGGATAACTACCCTGAAATCAGTACAAATCAAATCACACGAGAGCACACAAGTTTACAAGTACAGACATATATTTATAAAAATGTATAAGAAATACATATAGCTTGTATACAATACCTTCTAGACAATCATTATTGAACTGCTTGAATGTTTCCATGATCAGTGTTGCATAAACAAACCTTCTCACGTAGTAAAAAGACACATTTATAAAAACTATTTAAAATCAAACATAAAAGTTTACATACATGAATCAATAAGAATCTTCACAAGCTTGTCCTTTCCAGAAATCGTCAAGACTGTCACAGACAGACTGACATCGTGAACAAATGTAGGATGGCGTGCACAATATTCCATGTTAAGATAATTTTTTTTCTGTCCATCGTATTTCCAGGCTGGATCAGCTCTTGCGTTTAAATGAGTCCTTGTTCTGACACATCGGCATGTTCCTTCTCCTTTGAAGATTTCTTTTTCTGAATAATAGAGACAACCCAATTATTACTGAAGCGTTCTCGTTATTGGAGCCAGAGTAGAGATCAACTGTAAACAGTGCAGGGAGAGATTCCACTCATTATGGTGTCTACACTGGACATATTGGATTCATATTAGTGCTTTCGCAAGGATGGCTACATCTTACATACAGCTTAGCAAATTAACTGTGATCGCAAGTTTTGCTGTTATCTGCACCATAGATTGAGTACCCAGGTATCACCTGAGCCGGGGCAGAACACAGTGCAGAGCATCAATTGGTAAACTGTAGTCCCCGTCTCGAATTGCTTTCCAGAAAACCTCAGTCGAGTAGTGACTGTCTGCTGAACTTTCATTTTCTTTCACTTTTTACATCTCCTTTTTCTAAAGTAGGGTTTTACGCTGTGGTCCACGGTGTGTGATACATTGCCATTGGTCCATGGATTGTTTTGGGTTTTTTTTATTTTTTTTTATTCGTGGTTTAAACAAACACCCCATTATTATCAATCTTATTACATTTTTTAGTACGTTCTGTTATTTGTCCATTTCCCTGGACACTTGGACATTCAGGAATTCAGAAGCTCTATTGCTCTAATAAAAACACTACATATTATTGTACATACGTACACATTAAACAATGTTCGTGACAAATCTGCGCCGAGAGGCCAATGGAATTTAGTGTATTTTTTAAACAGGTCGTTGTCTTCAAGATATTCAAGAAGCTCTGACAAGGTTCACAATTTCAACCTGCAATTTAATCCTTCATTTATTATTATCATTTTTTTTTTTTTTACCCAAAATTATGTTTTGATGTAACTTTTTGCTATTTAGTTAGCTATTTCCTCCTATACTCCCAGTAAAGATGCTCCACCTTGAAGTTAAATACCATTCCAAATGGCTGCCTATGTTGCACTTTACGTAGGGTATAACATAGCAGCCTACCTAGTGCCCTATATGTGTCTATATATGACATTTGGAGTAACCCCCCCCTCGCCCCCAACAATGATCAAGTTTACACTAAATCCTCTCTGCCTTTTCACAAAACTCAACGTCTCATGCTCAGTATTTCACCCTGAGGAATGCAAACTGCAGCACCGCACACACTTAAACATCAACTGAGAGGTTGTAGTTTCAAAATCGTATTTCTCTAAACTCGTATAGTATATTATGACTTGCGGCTATCACTACTCACCACCTGCTAACAGAGAAAGTGGTACAGTAATGTAATGTGAAATACACACACACACACACGCGCGCGCTGCACTGTGCTATAAGAAAAGCTATAAGATTGTTCAGTCAGAACAGTCAAACGTTACCTGTTTTCATGGAAAGTTTCAGTAACAAGGTAGAGAAAGGCACTGGCTCATAAGACTCAACATTTGTTCATTCGTGCAAGACGTACCTTCTTTGGAGACCCTTCTTCAGGCACAGGAGTGGACACGGGTGGCGTTTCCTCATCTTTGTGTTTCTGTTTTTTCTTCTCTGCACATCATGAATCAAATAGACATACAGAGAGGTATTTAACAAAGGACATGTATTATATTACAAAGACATCAGCAACAACGTTTTAAATTCAACAACTATAACACAAGCCTTACTTTTTTTCTTCTGACTGCTTGGGGGGGACTCTGCAATCTCTTCTACTGGTGGTGTTGGTAGAACCTCTTCAACAGTTTCATTACTCTCACCGTTCTTCTTGTCTTTATCTTTCTTCTTTTTCTTTTTCTTCTTTGGCTCTGGACTTCCTGCCTCCTCCACTGCTAAAACATTTTCTTGGCCTTGATTTTCAATACTGTTCCCGGCAGGTATGAAGCTATTGTCCAATCCTGAATTGTCACATTCAGATGATTTAGACATTTGTTCAGTTACTGAAGGAGCCACGTTTTCTCCAGAGCTCTCCGTTCTCTTCCTTTTACTCTTTTTTGAAAGGTTGTCACTATGATCTGATTTTGAGGAACTGCTTTTCGTGGCCTCACCTTCCCCAACATTCACAACAGCCTTTTTAGATGGAGAATCAAACTGATTGGTTTCTGAAACTTTCTTGGTTTTAGACTTTTTAGATGGTGTCTCTGAAGTGAGAGGTTCTAAGATGCTGGTAGTGGCTTGGGTTTCTGTTTTTTGTGATGGATTATCAGACCCATTTGGTTCTAGTTCGCCTTTCTTAGCTTTCTTAGACCGTTTCTCGACCGGTTCAGACCCCACAACACTTGACAGGGTCTTAGCCTGATGTGGTTTGGAGTGGCCATTGCCAACCTCAATCTGGCATTCTTTAGAGGACCTGGTGACATCTTCAGGTTCCTGATGTTCTTTAGATTTCTTAGATTTCTTAGACTTTGCTTTCTTAGAGGGCGTCTCAGCTGGGCTAAAACCTGAAACCTGATTTATTTTCGATTGGTCTGACGTTAGGGAGCCGGTTTCATCCTCATGGTCAGCTACAGCTACAGGCACCACAATTTTAACTTTTTTAGCTTTATCCTTCTTAGCTTTCGTATCGCTTGTTTTAGAATGTACAGCACCTTCAGATTGTTTTGACCTGTTAGATTCAGACATTTCAGCTGAATCGAAACCACACTGAGATTTCTGAATGGCCACCTCAGGATCAGTAACCCTGGAAGGAGTTTCTAAAATTCCATGTTCTGTACCTTTAACATCTTTCTTTGATTTTGTTTTCTTGCATGGAGTATCAGTTGGTTTAGGTTCTGAGATATCATCTATTCTCTCAGCGTCTATCTTTTTACTTGGAGTTTCGAAGCTCTGTGATTCAGAGAGGCAATGCTTCTTTTTGCGTTTAACCTTAATTTTCTCCCTCTCTGAAAGTCCAGTACTTACACCTGTCAAAGGGGTCACAAGCTGATCTGAAAGACTTTCAGGACTCTTTACGTTAGGATCTGTGAAGGTGGCTCTATTGGATGGAGTTTTAACTTTGTCTGGTTCACAACTGTTAAAAGCAGTTTGTTTCAAAGGAGTGCTACTTTTGTCGTTTTTTCTGCGGCTGGTTTTCTTGGGTGAAGCGCTCCCGTTTCCCATTGTTTGGTCTTGTTTTTTCTTAGGCTGTGCTGGCTTTCGTTTCCTTGTGGACTGGGCAGAAGTTGTGCCAAAATTCATAAAAGCATCCATCTTTCCAATGTCAGCATCTGGCAACAAAGGAAATAAAAAATATAAAATTTCAACATGATCATCATATGCAAATGCTCTTCAGCTGACTAACCAAAGCCTTTGTCGAGCACCTCTGTCATGTCAAGTAGGCAACTCTTTGTATCTTCATATTGCACTGCTGATCAAACAAAAAATAAAGCACAACACGCAGCGCGTGCACTTCCTCTGACATATGGAGTAAGGGGGAGTGTGTGTCAGTGTAATGAACTAAAATCACTGAAAAAAACTCACTAGTGGATTTTCACATTTGTGTTTTTGCATCGAACAGCCAAATCCAGTTGGACAAGAAAGGTTCAGAGTCAGGTACAGCCTTGAATCTATGCAAAATGTTAGGTGAGTAAACAACAGCTCTGAATGTGAACATTAACATTTTAAACTGATAAATGGGCCATGAATGAAGTCCACACTTTATTGAGCCTGTATGCGACAGAGGATAATGCGCCAGTGCGATTTTGATGCAGTTTACAGATCCTACTGGCGATGCGAATGCAAACAGAGAAGCATCCTGTGAAGGTGTTTAGTTCTCAGGGGAGCTCCCCAGGTGTTGGATCCTTTCAAAAAGTCCATAGAACTGTCTGGTCTGAAAGCGCCTATATAGGCAGACATACAGGGTAATTACTGACTAACGTAGTTTGTAAACATCTCCTCTACTCTGTCCAACTATGGAAAGAACCACCACTGACCGAATATTATTTAGTGTACGATTCACAGCACAAGACTGACATGCAAGTATATTTGGTTTTGGGATGGACGAAACTGTAGCAAAACTTCATACATGTTCCAGATACACTTGTAGCAGTACTGTACTGCACATTTCATAAAGCCACGACCATGCTAGTGTCATTTCTGTGCTGAGAATGGTCTTCCACTGGTGACGCTACCAGCCGTGGTGATTCTTGTCCATTGCTGTAAAATTGTGAGAGTGGTGAGCTGACATGTTGAATGGCAACAGAGGGCAGTATATAGTCATCTTCTTAACAGATGTTCCTGATAAAATGGCCTGAAATACATGAAAAACAATATCATACAGGGGTGAACAAATCATTTTTGCTTGGTTTTGTCAGTATTTCCACGTCACATGTTTCCCCATTCTGATATTCGATGGGAACATTAACTGAAACTCCTCACCAGTATCTGTATAATAGTATGCTTTGCCCTGCTGCTACATGATTAGCGGTTTGAAGAACTGCATGAATGACTTCGGATAATAAAAATGACTAGCGAGCGTCCTTCAGTGTGCATTCTTTCTCTTTTGCTCTCTAACCTGAGAGTTGTATGGCCAGTCTCTTCCATTTCTCAACATCCAGACTGGAGTCTGAGTCTGAGTCTTTTCCTGTTGTTGGACTGGTAGAGCTATGTTTCGTTGTCTGGCCTTTCACCGCACTGGGACTTTTGCGTGTCTTTGTTTCAGTTCTTTTCCTTTTCTGATTTCTGGCAGCAGCCGGTGTCTAAAAACAAGATCAGAGTAAAGTTGAACATATCGTTGTGTTCAATGACTTCTGAAATTCAGCACCCTGTATGTAAATACTGTACCTGGGATTTCACCTTCTTCTCAGGGCTGGTGTTGTATGCTGCATTCGTCGTTGACTCTGGTTTAGGTACTGCATAAGAAAAAACAGAGGTACAGAGGGACCAGGTTCTTGTTATGTCAGTAGTGCAACCAACAATAAAAGTAAGGTCACTGGAGAAATGGGATTTGGTTTATGGGTTGTTGGTTTTTTTTTTTGTAGGTTTCATATCAGCACAATATCACATAAACAATGACAATACACGTAATCGCACACAGTGGTACTTTCCTACTGGAGGGGAACAAAAACAAAGATGTAAAGTGCAAAAGGAGGTGAAAGTACACTCAAAATGAGAAACCAAAAGTCATGCTAAACAGCTTAAGACACCACTGATCATTTCAGGTTTCATTATGTGAGGCTCCTGCTCTTTCCATGTAACAAAGCATTTTTTTAGGCAGTGGTAGCTCAGAGGTTAGGATGTTGGACTACTGGTTGGGAGTTCAAATCCAACCAAGTGCTCAGTTGTATAAATGCGATAAACATAAGTTGCTCTGGATAAGGGCATCTGCCAAATGACACTTGTGTAATGTATTTCTACTTGCTAACATAAAAGATATCTGTTTCATCTGATTAATCCATGCAATGATCTAATCCCTTTAATAAACCTAATCACACCCAATAATGGCCTGATGACACTTCAAACCGGTCGACACAAATAGCTGAAAGGTGAATAAAGTAGTGCATATAAGCAATCTTTCTGGCTATACAACACGGTGCAAATTTTGGCACCCGAAAAGTAGAACTGTGCTTTTTTCATCAGTCACCAGTTGTATGTTGTCGTACTGGTATTTGGGGGTGTGGCTTGTACCACTGTTCACTCTTGATTGGTTATGGATATTCAATTCAATTCAATTTTATTTGTCTACCAGCAAGCTACAAACACTGCCAAATACATTTTTTGGCATTTAAATAATTTTTTTTAAGGCTATTCAATTAACTAGGTCTTGAGTGGTGTTGTTCGGAGACATTTTCATATTTCTTTGAACCATCCTCCATTTTCGCTCTACAATCAATACCACACGAGTCAAAGATAACATACATAAGGACATAAAATATCTGAGATAGTATCTATATTCCTGGGAGAAGATAACAGAAACCAGAGTTATTCAACTTCTGCAGAATTGGGACATGTCCATGTGATATTCAGTACCACAAATAAAACCTAAATGTTACATTACAGTCATTTGGCAGATGCCCTTATCCAGAGCAACTTACATCCATCTCATTTACATAACTGAGCAGTTGAGGGTTAATGGGCCCAGCAGGAGCAGCTTGACAGTGCTTGGATTTGAACTCACGACCTTCTGAGCAGTAGTCCAATGTCTTAACCACTGAGCTACCACTGTCGCAGATAAACTTGTAAACCACAATAACCTTAACCAATCTAACAATAAGAAATCTAGCAAAAGATTTCTCTATATCAGGGGTCTCAAACCTGTCCAGAAAGGGCCGCTGTGGGTGCAGGTTTTCATTCCAACCAAGAAGAAGCCACATCT
>JAQMCW010000012.1:6249428-6265138 GCA_030068335.1 Chrysichthys cranchii
AGACGATTTCAGAAAAATGCCGCAAGTTTCCCGCGGTATCCGGCCTCTGTGACGAAAGGTCAGCTTACCAAAATGGCGCCCATAGTGTCGAACTTCCGTATTTATTTCCTAATTATCAACGTATTTCCCGGCCAGTAATCTATCTTGCGCGTAGTGCTTTAGAATCTTTGGTTTAAACAATCAATCTAACAGGACACACTTAGGCAACAAGAAACACCTGTCTGTTGGGTGTTCCAATATTTTTGATCACTCAACGGCAGCGCTTGGGACTTCATGTTTGTTTATCCTTTTCATCAACAAATGCCGTCTTTGCATGCTGAATCGAAAAAGTAGACACTCAAAACTCAGATCTCAAATCAGGGCACACCCGGCCAACAAGAAACACCTGGGAGTTGAACGTTCCAATATGTTTCATCCCTCAACGGATTGATGGGTTTGACCAAAAGGTACCATGATCCATGTTGTTCTAAACGTCACGGAATGAAAAATGAAATTCTCATCTATTAATCTTTTCATCTTAAACACAAACCTCTTCAGGGTCCAGCAGAAACAACGAACTGGCCTTGCCATTCCAATTCTTCCAGCAGACACCCGTAGTAACTATGAAGGCAATGTTGTGACGTCATTATGCTAATTCATTTGGCCCCAAGGAGTAAACCAGACATTCAGCAAATGCATTCTTGTCCCATACCCAGGCCTAACTGCACCCTTTAGGCACTCTTGCCATGCTTCGACTACCCCTGGTATAATAGCCCCAATGAAGAGGAGAATTGCCAGCTGGCGGAACCTGTTGGAAACCGAATTCACTCTAAACTGCTTTTTCACAGGAACAACCGAAGCAATCCAGGTCAATCTGTGCGTCTGACCGGATCGTGTCCATGTACTGTCGGGAAGCCTGATCGGGAGGACTTAAAGCGACCGTCGAGACACAGGAAAGCAGAGAAAGGACAGAGGGCTGTGTTTTTTTTTATTTTTTATTCGAGTATTTATTTATTTATTCATTGAAGGAAGCGCGCGTGGGTGAGCTCCTTAGAAAGCACACGGATCCTGGAGGAGGACGCGTCATGCGCACGCAAGCTTTTCTGCTCCAGATGGGAAGTTCTGCAAGGCTGTGCCAGCTCAAGGCGTGTCCAGAGATGGAAACCGTCCAGGGAGCTTGTTTTTAACCTCGCCTTTGTTACCTAGGCTGTGATGGAGGAGGGAATGATCTGACGGGCTTGTGCACTCCGAGGCTGAACGCGCGCGCTGCAGCGGTGCCATGGCGGGGGCGGCTCTGGCGGGGCTCTCCGTGATGCTCGGTGCGGGTTTCCTGGCTTGGGACTGGTCGAGCCAGAACCAGGTGGAGAATGATCCCGCGACATCGAACCCCCGCAGACCCCCGCACATCATCTTCATCATGACAGACGACCTGGGTTTCAACGATATCGGCTACCACAACCCTGACATGCGCACACCCACGCTGGATAAACTGGCGGCCAGTGGCGTGAAGCTGGAGAATTACTACGTGCAGCCGATTTGTACACCTTCCCGAAGTCAATTCCTCACCGGCAGGTACATCTAACCCCGTGCCAGCCTAGACTGCCAGTAGATGGCTGAATGCATAAATGAATAAATACATAAATAATAATAATAATAATAATAATAATAATAATAATAATAATAATAATAATAAATGGCACACCCTTGGGAGAAATGATGGACATAACCTAATGAGGATAAAGAATTGAAAATGATGACATTTGGTGTTAGGCTATTCTGTATAGACATGCTTTGATTATGCTTTGTTACATGGATTTGTGTTGATAAATTATAAAATATCCTCCTTTTTTCACTATGGGGCATGCAAACTTTTGCATTCAGTGCTATTTCTGCAACCCATCTTGCCACCTCATCTCCCACCTCCTTACATGGGGTGGCACTGTGATCCTTTGTACTTATAGTTTTAGTGTGTCTTTTCCAATTGGAAATGTGAATATAATGTAATGTGTGTGCGATGTGTTCTATAATTGAACCATAAGAACGTTTTTTGCTTTAAAGTAAAGCTCTAAAGGTACACTATATGCTACAGGTTTAAAGATACTTAGGAAAGCTTATTAACAAGGAAGAGTACAGTTCTGTACCCCATTGTTCTTAGAGTGTTGTGTGTTTTTGAGTGTAGTGTGTGTGTGTGTGTGTGTGTGTGTGTGTGTGTGTCACCCCGGGTCTTAAAACCTGCGCATGCCTCTATGGCAAAGTATGTCTTCAGGTTTTTTGCATCTTTCCTCCATATGTTGTTCTATGATGTAACTTAAAATGATGTCATGAAATGGTATTAGTTTGAGCCTAAGTCAAGACGACCAGATGTGTAGTGTAGTCCTGAAGACATTTCACAACACTTCAGTTCTAAACTAACGAAGCCTTGTCTCACTACTACGGCTAGAAATTTCCAGATGACCTAGATTATAGAAAACTCACAGAAATTATTTGTTGAAACTTATGATTATGATGATCTTGATGATCCTGAAGACATGATTTGCACATACTGTACAAATCATAACCAAAACCTAGCGAAGCAATGATGCAAAGTGTTGAATTAACACACAGAGCATTCGATCACCACATGGGGACTTCTTTGCTATTATGTGATAATTGCTCTGAGGGCGCCATGGTGGCTTGCCAGGTAGCATTGCCACCTCACCATTGCAGGGTGCTTGGTTTGATCCTGAGCTCAGGTTACCACCTGCGCAGTGTTTTATGTACTATTCTCATATTCATGTGGGTTTCATCTGGATTCTCTGCTTTCACTGTCCAAAAACATGCTGATAAGCAGATTAGCTTTGTAAAATTGCCACTACCTGGTCCAGAGTTCCCAGGACAGGGTTTGGATCCACTGCCACTTTGACCAGGATAAAACAGCTACTCAAGATGAATGAATGAATAATTGCACTGACAGATCTATGTAAATCCAGATAACTGTCCTTAGTATTGATTTTCAGTGTATGTAAGTGCTATAAAGCACAAGTCATTCAACAGTGGTGAGTTTTATCGTTTACCATGAATAATATGAGTACTCATTTAGACAGTGCACATAACCATGCAGCAATTAACCTGATAGTTAAAAGATAAACTGTATCACATTGAATAATCAGTCCTTCCTTAGAAGGTAAACCCTAAAGGGCCTTCTCTGGTTGGTCCCTCTGGGGGAACTCTTAATGGTTCCATGTAGAACTCTATTTAGAAAGCTAGAACTATCACCAACCCAGAGAACCCCTTTTTATATTAATGTCTAAGGGGACATTTCAGCAGAAAACACTGAGATTGTAATGGTTCCAACCTTCTAAAAAATCTAAGGATCTCAAAGTGGCTGTAGCTAGAGCTGGTAGCAGCAGTGGGTTGCAACTAAAGACAACAGGAATGACTAGCAAACATGTCATCATTATGAACTAAAGGAGCTGCTGTGCTACAGAAGATTTTCCTTTAAATGTTGTTTATACAGTGCTTTTACCAATGGACATTGAAAGAAAAAATGACAACAACAGCTTTTCAGAAATCTGGATGTTGATTTAGATCCCTAATGAAAAAGCCACATGCTTTTGGTAGCAGAAACATGATTACAATGGATAAGCAAGTCAAAGTTACCATAGATGAATCTACTCCTACAAATCCAAATTCAACCAAATTTCAACTCGTCCTTGGGATGCAGGTGTGTAAAAATGTTTCCTCCTCCTTCTTTTCAGGTATCAGATCCACACAGGTCTCCAACATTCGATCATCAGGTCCCGGCAGCCCAACTGTCTCCCTTTTGACATGGTCACCCTACCACAGCGGCTCCAGGAGGCCGGCTACTCCACGCACATGGTGGGGAAATGGCACCTGGGTTTCTACAAGCGTGACTGTCTTCCCACTCGTCGAGGCTTTCATACCTACTTCGGGTCGCTGACAGGCAGTGTGGACTACTACACATATGAGTCCTGTGATGGGCCAGGGAGGTGTGGCTACGATCTCCATGAAGGTGAATCAGTAGCATGGGGATATCGTGGAAAATACTCGACACACCTGTACACACGCAGAGTCCGGAAAATTCTGGCATCACACAATCCATTGGGACAGCCTCTGTTTATTTTCCTGTCCTTTCAGGCTGTTCACACTCCCTTACAGTGTCCTAAGGAGTACATCTATCCGTATCGTGGCATGGGGAATGTTCATCGGCGCAAATATGCAGGCATGGTCTCATCCGTGGACGAGGCGGTACACAATGTGACATATGCGCTCCGGAAATATGGTTATTACCGCAACAGTGTGATTATTTTCTCTACAGATAATGGGGGCCAGCCTTTATTTGGAGGAAGCAACTGGCCACTCAGGGGCAGGAAGGGGACATATTGGGAAGGTGGCATGCGTGCAGTGGGATTCGTCCACAGCCCACTTCTCAGGAGGAGAAGGAAAGTGAGTAAAGCACTGGTTCACATCACTGATTGGTACCCAACACTTGTACGCCTGGCAGGGGGGAATGTCTCTCAAATGCATAAGCTAGATGGGTTTGATATGTGGGAAACGATCAGCGAGGGCAAAGAGTCCCCACGCTTCGAGATTCTCCACAATATCGACCCACTTTATGTGCCTTCACGCCACGGCTCACTCCGGGGCGGATATGGCATCTGGAACACTGCTGTGCAGGCAGCAGTGCGAATGGGAGACTGGAAGCTGCTGACAGGAGAGCCAGGTTATGGAGACTGGACGCCACCCCAGGTGTTAGGAAACTTCCCGGGTGGCTGGTGGGATCTTGAGCGTCATGCCGAAGCCCGCAAATCACTATGGCTGTTCAACATCACAGCGGATCCGTTCGAGCGCTACGACATGGCCGAGCAGAGGCCTGATGTGGTAAAGCAGCTGCTAGCCAGGATAGCGTTTTATAATCGCACAGCTGTGCCCGTGCGCTACCCTGCTGAGGACCCAAGGGCAGATCCGAGCCTGAATGGAGGAGCGTGGAGGCCGTGGGCCGGGGACAAGGAAGCAGACAGCTGGCACCAAGTTTATCACAGGAGAAGGAATGACAAGAATAAGAAGCTGAGCAAAATGAGGTCGTTTTTCAAGAAACTGAACATAAACATTATGTCCAATCGGATATGAGTGGTATTCATGTGTTAAGTGTGATTTACTTCATAAGCATCTGAGAGCCTTTTGAAAAATTCTGATAGTCTTTGGTTTAATTATTCATTATGAGCATCTTATGGTTAAATTGTTTGACTGTTTGACTGTATGGTAATACATATTCTACCTCTCAATTTTTTTCTCTACTCATGTGCTTTGTTAAGCCCTACACTCTTAGAAAAGGTTTCTTCAGCTGTCCCTTTAAAAGAACCCTTAAATGTTCTACACCAGTGTGAAACTGTTTGAAGCAGAGCCTGTTTAGAAGGCTATGAAGCCTTAATTATCCTATAAACCCCTAAAAGGCCCTTGAAGAACCCCCTTTTAAGAGTGTACTGCATTCCTAGTACAACCTAAAACAAAAAGGACTGAGAAAGTACTGATTGTTTAATGAAATGAATGAAGCATTGCATTTTGTTGTGATCTTCTTTAGACAGTCATACATACACAATGCTCCTGGGTGCTTTTTAAAACCCGAGACACTGTGGATTTAAAGCAAAACAAAACAATTCATTGTTTACCTAGACCAGCTGCTTCTTATTTTTTTTTTACGTATTCCTTTCTAAATGAAATATTTACTGTTATCATTATGATCAACTGTTCATCATACGTCATAGTACTGGCATAATATGTGTTGTGAGTGTTGCATGCAATAATTGGAGATATTTGTAATGAAATAACACCAACTTGGCACGTGCATTTGGACTGGAATTAATCTCCACAAAGAGACTGCCCTCTAGTGGTCACATGGTGTTATGAACAAAGGTGGATCTGAAGAAGTGTAAGAAAATTCAATTTTTGAAAATTTGAAAAGTGATGTTTTGTGGAAGTCCAAATCTGTCCAAAAATAAAAAAAAAAATAAATATGAACTTAATACGTTTTAAAATATAGGAAAGGAAAGCTTGGATTATGGTTTTGTTAGTGATACTTTCTGAGTTTATTATTTTTGCTATGGATTTGCATAATTTGTTGATTTCTAAACTCTGTACAATCCCCGTATTGATTTATTGTGTATTTAAATATTCCTCAAGATAGTTTAATTTGTTTATCCGATTTTACCTCTTTTTAATTATTATATCTTGTATTTATTACAATGTTCTTATATTTTGTAGTTATTTTTATTCATATGATAATGGGAGTGTTTTTATTCAACGTGCGTGCCCCCTAGTGGATCTTCAATTTAACAACAAAACAATGGGCAAAATTGCATTATAAACCGAATTCAGATATCAATTGCTAAAATGTGTTGATCATTATTTCTCCAAAATAAGTGAATCAATATGATTCTGAAATATTTTAAATTGTTTGATTTAGGCTACTAGCTGTAATGAGTTTTCAGTGATATTTTATCAAATTTATGTTTTATATTGAGTTGATCAGTACCTTTTTTCCCTAAGAACTTCTTTACTCACTGTGAGGCCTTTAGAAAGACACAGTGCTGTTAAGTATCACTTATTGTTATGGACAGGATCGAATTCTTCAAACGCAACATAAAGTTAACAATATCATAACTGGCAGAGAGTGGGAGTGCGATGAGATGCTTATATTGCTGTGCTTTTGGAAACTCAGCAGTGGTCCATTCAGGTCGGGGAGCTTTTGTGGTCATTCATGTGGGCAGAAAATTAACATATTTTTAATATCTTTTGCAGTTTTAGTGTTTTAGCAAAAGCTAGTCATTTGCCAAGAGCTTACATGTATGACTACCAAGCAATTTGTGTGATTAATTAGTAGATCAGTTTCCATCCACAGAAACTGTCAATCACTCACTGGTAACACTGAGGCACTTTGACACTGATATTTTATACCATAATGAAATGAATGGATAAATAAATAAGTTAAAAAAAATTATATATATATATACACACACACACAACTTTGTTTAAAATTGTAAAGGATTTTATTTACTGATGTATTTGAGTCACCTATTTTTGATCCTTTCAGCACATCTAACCCCACACGCCCATGTCAATAAGAAATGCATGCATTATCGATTTTATTTTATTTGGGTTTGTTTTTGTTTGTTTTTTTACAAAGGAGCAAAAATAATAGCCCTGAGCTCGTGAAGCATTTACAAAGCATAATGTTTAAGATTAAACTCTGAAGCAAATGCTTCAGCAACAGCGTGATAAAAATGGAAGAAGAAAAAAAGCAGCAAGGTGTAACCATGACTATACAAATCTTGGTTATACATATGCTTCCCTGTGATACCATGTTATAAATGGGAAACAAATTGCTCTCTATGTAGTCAATAGAAAAGAAATACAATACAGCTGCATTTGGCCTTGAGGCCTATAAAGAGTAACAAATAGACAAGAGTTGCTTTCATATTGCTTTCATTCCTTATGAAATGAAACGGGGGGGATGACTTAATTTAGCTTAACTGCATAACAAGTAGTTGGAAGTTTAAAAAATCAGATGGATAATAATAAGGCCATTATAATCACTATAAACAACAACAACAACAACAACAGCAATACTCAATTGGGACAAAATGGCCAGAGTGTTAGGAGCTCTGGAGTATAGCAGGACACACTGTTTCTCTTTCGGTCTGCTTCAGTAACTTGACTTTGAACACGTGCATGAAGAGCAGAGTAGTAATGAAAACACGTGATCAGAGTGAGAGTCCGTGAGTGTGCGTGTTCAGCCCGCGATGCACGTGCAGCCCACGGCGATGCTCTCCACCACGGTGCGGTAACGCGGCACGCACTTCTTCTTCTTCTTGCGGGGACACTGCAGCCGCCGCACCGGGATCTTGGCGTAGATGAGCACGCTGGTCATGGAGCGGTCCTCCTGCATGGTGAAGGGGTTAATGCAGCCCGCGCATGCGCACTTGGCCTCCGGTATGTCGACGGGCCTGCGGTTCTCATCGTGATTGATCCTGTTGCAGTACAGGGTGGAGCAGACAAACAAGCACCACACTTATCCCATTGTCATCTGATGTTTATGGACTTTAATAGGCTACAGGATGTGGCCATAACATAGTCTACAAATTACGCACCTTTTTTTTCAGAAGTAAAACAGGCTTACACAAATGTTTACACGTTGTGTTTAGCTGCAGGTTCAGTTAGTGCATTTCTGCACCGTTTAAATAAATAAATAAATACATACATACATACATAAATACACAAATAAATCGACTTGATGTGCCTTTATTTTACAATTCTCTCATCTACACTCTCTGTGAAATAAGGGTATTAAACTGTGCCTTTCCTTTTTACTGGGGTGTAAAAAGGTAGATCCATATACATACATACACACACACACACACACGCACACACACACACACACACATATATATATATATATGCGCGCGTGTGTGTTTTATTATTTATTTTCCATTATTACATATCTTTCAGGTGGAAAACATAAATATAATGTACGTCTGAATATGTAATGTACATAATTGGACTTGAAGTAGAGTTTTAAATCACACTACATGTGCACCTTTAAAGGTACAAGATAAGCATTAAGTATATGCGCTTAAGGGGACCATCATAAAAAAGCAAATGAAATATTAGTAAACAGGAAAAACTTTCCAAAAGACTTCCAGAAGAAGGTAGCCAAAGTTTTGCCAACAGATTCTGCTTAAAAACAAAAACTAAACAAAACTAAACAAAAACAAAACAAAAAACCAACAAAAACTGGCAGGCAGGTATAACATCAGCTGTTTGTTAGAAAATATTGAAATCACCTTCAGAAAAGAAGGATGCACACTTAACATCACACTTACTATCGAGCTCCCATTATCTCCACATAGTGCACTGAAAGAATAAAATCTGTGAAACCTTACACACTCAGTATGTTGCTGGCTAAAATACTTTTTTTTCCCCTGCGCAAAAGTGAAACCTTTGCACGCAGATAGTCAGTTTGGGAAGGGGTTCAATAGAAATTTTGCAAATATCCATGTATGTGGAAATACACAGACCCCACGCTGATGCTCGACTCACCTGTAGGACCACGGGGAGAGGCTTCGGCTGTTGGACATCCACAGGTGGCGGTCCACCACGCACTTGCTCTTGGACAGAGCCGGGTTGTTCCTCACCTGGGACACCATGTCGTCTATGGCCTTGTCGAAGTCCACCTCGTGCTCTCCGGCTCCTGCTGTGTGGTCTCCGGTCAGAATGGGGTCGAGGGGAATCTGGAAAGAAGTGGCGTTGTGCTGCGGCTGCGCGTCCTGCTGGCCCTCCACTTTGCGCCGCCGCGCTTTGCCTTCTTTGCGCGCCAGCGCTGAGGCCAAAATCTGCGCCAGCATCAGCACCATTAACAGCTGTGTGCATGTGAGAGCAAACATCACATCAAGTCACAGTTAAACATCGGGTTACAAGTATACATTTCCTTCACACAAGCCTCTCCATGGCGACTCACCTCGCTCCAAAATCTGCCCATGGTTTCCTCTCGGGTCGCTGCGACTGCGATTACATTTGGCACACGTGTTCAACCATGTATTAAACACCTTTTGGCGCAATCAGCATGCGTGTCCCTACATACCAGGTTTTGTCACAGGTGAGGACACACCTGCGCTGAGCAGCTGAAGGTGGAGCCAAATGTGCGTTACAGTCAGTGCGGCCAGTGAGTGTACACTACACCACTGCTGTAAACAGCAGGAAATGAACATGATACAGCACAGCACAGCTTTAAGGACAGATCTGAAAACTGACTGCGCCTTATTACAGGATCGAGAAGACTGTATGGATCAGCATGCTGCTCCACTTATTACAAGCTGATAATTCGCCTATGGGGGAATATCAGCATTGGTTAAGCATGAAAACACACCACTAGTAACAGATTACAGAGTAAATTAAAAGAAAGATTAGGCTACATATCCATTCTGGAGTACTTGTTCATACTGGTTTGGAGCATCTTGTTTACATATAGGCAGGTTTTGGTTATGGTCTATATATATATATATAAAGAGTAAGGCATTATTTGCAGTCTAAGTGGACAACAAATTTTGAATCATCAGTACTTTGTGCCTTATTGTGCTCTCCTTGTCTGCTTTGCCCTCTTTTTACTTAAATACGCCTTTTATTTCTTTTTCAGGAAGTTCCTAAGCCCTGTTGCCACAAAGCAAACAAACAGTACTTTGAAGGTCTATAGATGCACTCTGGGAACTCTCTCTCATAGAACATCGCCTGCCGCTGAGGACATGAGCCATCCAAGGTTTTGTCTTTGATCCTCTTTTATTGGCATGTGCTTCTTTTCAATGGATCCTATTGAGATGACCAAAGAAAGAACACCTGTTTTTGAGGCAGGTTAGGGCAATTCATTAGTGAAGCCTTCGCTTCAAAAGAGCAGAGTTTTTAAGTGTGTTAAACACTCAGCTGTAGAAAAAATCAAACTGGCCCAGTAATACAACTGGAAGAGAAACAAAATTTACAATATAGCCTACTTATTCTCGTGAATAACAAAAGGAAACAGTCTACATATGCAACATAATGCCTATAGTATTCCTTACAATGAACCTGTGGTGGATGTTATATGAAATAAAAAAATATAGAAAATTGTTCACTGGGCTTTATTGGCACACAAAGGGGCTTCAAAACATAAAAGCAGCAGCTTAAAGAGTTGCAAAAATGTTTGCTTTCTGAATGAACAGGAAATACCAAAGATGATATCTTGATGTTTTTCTAAGTAAACAATAAAATAAAAAAAGAAGAATCATAGCCTGCTATGTTACACAGTGAGGTAAAAGCATTTGTCTAGGTATTGTGCAATCTTTCAGAATGATAATAAACCACAAAAATTCATAAACAAATATAACATTGTCACAAATAACATTAGTAAAAGATATGAAATGTGATGACTTCTTTGAATCAATTCACAGAGGAAATCATGCATGCAACTTCTACATTCCTCTGGGGGTTTTTTTACACACTGGATAATCATACATATATACTTTTACTATTTATGATATAATATATGTATGATATAATAATACACACACAGTCATGGGAAAAAGACAGCACATATTCCTTCAACAGTATCTTTTTACTTATCGGGACCATTTATCAGGAATCATTGTCCTGTCGCATGACCCGATTTTGGCCCAGCTTAAGTTACTGGACAGATGGCCTCACATTTGTCTAAAGAAGATTTAAAAAAAAAAAGGTTTCCCAGATCCTGTGGCTGCAAAGCCAGCCCTAATCATCAACTGTCCACCAACATGTTTTACAGATTTTATGAGGTGATTGTGGTGATATGCTTAGTTTGGTTTCCCTTCGAACATGGCATTGTGCCTGATTACCAAACCTCTCCACCTTGGTCTCATCAAGCCAAAAGATAATCTATGGATCCATTATTGTTCAGTCTTGTCTGATTATATTGTCATAAACATAAATATTTAAAATGTATACAGAGGCCTACAGATCACAACTCTTGGGGTTTTCCTTATATCTTTGAGCATTGAATGGTCTGACCTTGGATGGAATTTGTTGGGACTTTTTAGCAACAGTCTTGAAGGTTTTCTATTGGTAAACAATCCTTCTCACTGCATAATGGTGAAATTTAAATTATTGGGAGATGACCTTAGAACTCTTCTGGTTTCTAAATTTTTGCATACTTTCTGGGGAAAAAATGACTACATATTAAAATCTCTTTATTTATTTGTTGATTTTGTTCATTTCGTTATTTGATTATTGGTTGTAGATGTTTGTGAGGTCACCACAGTTGTTATTTAGGCCCTGATAAATAACTACATAGAAGTGAAGGAGGGTGAACCCATGATTGTATAACAAGGCCAACTCTCTTTTTTTGTTTAAGATCTAAAGATAAATACAAGATGATGAATATTTCCTGATATGTGTTAAACAACTTTAAACATGACACCTTTTTTTTGACCATCTGTCAGGTGATCAAAAAATATTGGAACATGCGACTGGCCAGTGTTGCTTGTTGCCCAGGTGTTCCCCATTACATCGACTGTTTAAACAATTAACAGGTCTGAATGTCTACTCTTGGTTTTAGCCCTAGGTTTTTGCCTGTGAAGACTGCATTTTTGGTTAAAAAGGATAAACCAACATGAAAACCAGAGAGCTGACTTTGGGAGAAAAGCAAGCCATTTTGAAGCTGAGAAAAGAAGGAAAAATTGATCAGAGCCATATTGCACAAACATAGGGCATAGCCAACACAATCATTTATAATGTCTTGAAAAAGCAAGAAATCACTGGTGTAGTAACAATCAGACATCAAACAAGTCAGCCAAGAACGACAAGGGAAAAAGGCAGTTGATTACAAAATAATTGTGAAAGCTGTGAATTAAAACTCATAAACAACAGGCAGTGACATTACCAATATCCTCCACAGGGCAGGGATGACGGTGTGACAACTCTGAAGTCTACGGAAACATTCTGTTTGACAATTTAAAGAAAAATGCATCTGGTCTAAGGACGAGAAACTTGATCATGCAGCTTTGCTTCCATTAGACTGTTTATTGTACAATTTGAAATGGCAAACTATAAAAAGAAGCATGGAAACGCAGGTATATATTTTGAAACTCTCAAATATTGCAAAAAAGTTTTTACAATCACATAAGGTGTTTTTTCAGATGATTCGATAAAGTAACATTTCAAATGGCCTTGCTATTACTTTAAGAGGCGACCGTGTATATAATATTAAGGCTATATAACCCACACAAAACTTTGCTTTGTTTTTGCACTTTATAAAGATTTTTGAAATGTACAGCTATTATAAGCAAAATTTTCTGAATTTCTGTGATCAACACCAAACCACCAGTGCAGTATTCAATTCCCATGCAATATGAAACATCTTTAACTACAAATAGTTTCTTGTCTTCAAAAAAAAAAAAAAGCAGGTCTCAATTGTCTGTAAACAATGACTATCCTTTACATGTACACACATAGCACCCACCTGGAAACCCAATAGCTTTAGTTATTTGACATAAAACAAAAGAATCAGCCTCCAATTTAGTCTCCATTGAAATTTAACCTTAGGTTTGAGGTTTGTTCTGTCTGTGGTTTTAGAGCAAAGTGTCTTTTGACAAGTTTTTCAAAAACCCTAGGAAGAGACATCTTATACCTTCTCACCACCTGAGTCTTTTTTATTGACTTGGAGCAAAATACACACATCCGTTCCCTTCACGTGCCGAATTGTTTTAAGTGTTTCATATTTTTTTCTACTATAATAGTGGAAGTTGATTCCCTAATTTTTATTTATGAAAGGCAACATTATATCATTCAGCTGTCTGATTTGTGAAAGGCAAACCTTTTTGTATTTCAAATGATTTATGAGGGCACATGAAAGAAAAGGATGCACTAGGAAGAACTTTAAGATTCATCAAAAGATTTATTGTCTGTTCAAATAAATGTAAATTTTAAGACCGGAATACTTTACACCCCTGACAAAGTTATCACATGAGCCTCGATTTTGTCAATATTTACTCTTCATGTGGTATTTTTAAGGTCAACCTTTTTTTAAAATAGTGATTTACAAAATATGTAACAGTTCAGTACATTTTGCCTTTAAAATGTTTCAGCAAAGTAAGTATAGGCTATATGTAACGCTTACTTTCAATCAATCAATCAATCAATCAATCAATCAAACAAATAAATGCCCTGATTAATATAGTCATTATGATTTTTTTAAATGGGCTTTTTTTCAAATGCTCACACACACACACACACTTACTATCCTTGTGAGGACCTTTCACTGAATTATTAATGCAAATAAATACTGCTATACCTACACCTAAATGTATATACAAAGAAGAATAAAAGAAGTGAAGGCAAAACATATTTAACAGCTTTAATACAAATAACTGTGAATCAATTTTCTACAAAGTCCCCATGCAAGACAACACATTTTTTTGTCTCATTCAATTGGCTTCTGTATTCCCACAGAGAAGCAGGTTTTTTGGCTGCTCCTGCAGCCAGGTGAGCACTTCATCATTAGAGGTGAATCTCCGACAGCGCAGCACAAGCCTGCAAGGAGGATGTGGAAGACGTTGGAACCTGATCCATTGCACTGTCTCTACTGTCGCTTCTACTGTATGAGAACATGCATTGCCATGGTGCAGCTGTTTTGGAGGGCGTTCCTCTTCTTTTGGGTGAGTTTCAGGTTTAAGATCATTTTGCAGCAATGCACAGTAATTTGTGCTGTTTACTTATTGCCCCCATGATTGGAAATCATTCATGTCTCCTTCATGTCCCCCAAAAATGTTATAAAATATAAATAAAGCAAACATTTACCAAACACTTTCTTAGGAACACTGTGCTAATACTGAGTAGGGCCTATAAGATTAATGTTATAATGGCATGGATTCTACAAGATACTGGAAAAAGTTCTGATTCTGGTCCACATTGACATGATTGTATCACGTAATTTCTGCAGATTTTTCAGGTGCTCTTTCATGCTGAAAATCTCCCGTTCTACCGCATCCCAAGGGAGTTCGGTTGGATTCAGAGCCGGTGATTGGGAAGGCCACTGAAGAACACTGAACTCGTTGTCATATTCATGAATCCAGTTTGAGAAGACTTGACTTGTGACATGGTGCATTATCATGCTGGAAGTTGCCATTAGAAGATGGGTGGCCATTAGAAGATAATTGGGGTCAAGAAGGGATTCACTTGATCAGCAGCATTACTCAAATAGGCAGGGTTATTCAAGTGATGATTGACTGATTGGTATTAACAGACCCAAAGTGTGCCAAGAAAACATTCACCACACCATTACATCACCTCCACCAACCAGGAATGTTGACACGAGGCAGTTTGGGTCCTTGGATTCACGTGGTTGGAACTAAAATCTGTGTGCTTCAGACTTGGCTATGTTCTTCCAGCTGTCTAGTTTGGTTGAGTCTGTGCCCATTGCAGCCTCAGATTTTTGTTCTTGGCTCACAGAAGTGGAACCCGAACTGATCTTCTGCTGTTGTAGCTCCTCTGCCTCAAGGTTGCTGTTGTACTTTCTGAGATGCTTTTCTGCTCACCACAATTATAGAGAACAGTTATCTGAGCTACTGTAGCCTTTCCTTCAACTTGAACTAGTCTGACCATTCTCTTTTGACCTCTCCTAACAATAAGACATTTATGTCTCCAGAAATGCCACTTTCTGGATGCTTTTTCTTTATTGTGCCATTCGGAGTACATTGGAGAGACTGTTGTACATGAAAATCCCCAGAGATCAGCAGTGATTGAAATACTCACACTACCCATCTGGGGGTAAAAAATCACTAAGATCACAGGTTTTTTTCCATTCTGACAGTTGATGTGCATATCGCCTGAAGCTTCTGGCATGTGTCTACATGATCTTATGCATTGCACTGCTGCCAAATGATTGGTTATTATAGAAATGAGAGAAAAATGAGAGAAAGAGAAAGGGTATGATGGTGCTCTTAGTAATGTGTTTTGTGATATATATATACTGTATATATATATATATATATATATATATATATATATAATATGTGTGTGTGTGTGTGTGTGTGTGTATATATATATATATATATATATAGAGAGAGAGAGAGAGAGACAGAGAGTAGCTTTGCAGGCAAATGTGAGAAATAATTAGTAAGAGACTTCTTCACCCAACACAATTATTACATTTCCTTGACTTATAAACCTAATACTAA
>JAQMCW010000012.1:6268542-6285074 GCA_030068335.1 Chrysichthys cranchii
TGATCTGTTGCGTCTTTCACGTTTTAGCGCCCCCTGATGGCAGTTAGCGAAGAAAAATCTATAGATAAGCCGCATTGTTGTATAAACCGCAGGGTTCAAAGCGTGGGGAAAAAGTAGCGGCTTATAGTCCGAAAATTACAGTAATCGTGTTCCTGGAGCTCAACCCTCAACCTCCCTGAAGACTATAATTGTGCCCCCCTGATTATCCATTCATTTCATTCAGAAATTCTTGTAAACAGTGCATGAATTCTGAATTGCCTTTTTTACACTTTACTTCACTCACTGTTTCTGTCTATTTGTCTGGTACAAATTTTGTAATCAATTTTTAACCCACGTCCCGTTAAACTATTGACTTGAAACTTGGTAGACATGTTCTACTCCGATGACAATGCGTTTTAAGCAAAAAAAAAAAAAAGAGGAAAATTCAAATTTTAAAAAACTGTTAAATGTTTACTCGTGAATCTTAAGTGATAGAGAAAAATAAAGCATGCAGTCGGATAGAGTTGAGGGTGCAGATTACGAATCTGAAAAAAAATAGATTGTTGTCTATTTCATTACCCATTGAGGAAAGTGTAGTTTTTAAATTTTATAGAAATGAAATTTTTATGAAGATTGTTAGACTGAGGTTACGTGGTTTAAAAAAAAAAGTCAGACCTGGATCTGATTTAGGAACACATATGAAAGCAGCCCAGATCAGAATTGACATAGATCAGCTTCAGTGTGATTTGTGTTGTTTATACTGTTATTTAAAAAAAAAAAAAAAACCACACACACCTGAGTCACATGTGAGTAAAAATAAATAAAAGGGTCACTTTAGTCTGCAGTGTGAACGTGGTCTGTGTTACGTGTTTACTGCTGGCCTGTTCAGTGCGTCTACAGTTATAACAAAGCTTGTTTCTGTTCATGCTCAATAATCTCCATTTTCTGCACAAGGCCAGGTCTCTGATGTAAGCAGAACAGGCATTTTCTTTAACTGCAGGTCAGTCATCATGTAATCTGACATGAGAAATGTGTTGCCTCACAATCCCTTATAGAAGCTACCCAAGATTTTGTCATCATCTCATATAGTGTGACACTTAAAATACTGCCGTCTAAAACTGCGTTAAATCAGTCTTTATCAGCTGGGCCATTAAACCAGCAGTTAGGTGACTGTTTTGTCTATTTACTGTGGAATAAATATGTATTCCAAATGTATTCGAATCATCTAACACTACCATGTTGTGACTGCGTGCAGAAGTACTTGCTGTGTAACAGACATCAACTGTATTGATGTTTAATGTCTCTCTTTATAAACAGGTGGTCCGAGGACACTACAAAGGCCAGCAGATTGGCAAAGTCGTCCAGGTCTACAGGAAGAAATACGTCATCTACATTGAGCGTGTGCAGCGTGAGAAGGCCAACGGAACCACTGTCCATGTGGGCATCCACCCTAGCAAGGTACGTGACCCAAGTGTGTTGCTTTAGAGTGGCCCTTTGGCTGCGTCTTTAAAAAACTAAAAGATGTTTACACGTCCTTGGCGGATGCGTGTTAAATATTAAAACAATGTCTGGATATTGTTTATCCACATGAGTACATTCAAGAAGCATTTAAAATGCAAATGTGGTCTCTGCCTTTGTTAGGCTTGCAAATACATCCTTCTGTCCAACTTTTGTTTAATAACCAAAACCACTCCCAAAGCATTGTCGTAAGTAGGGTTGGGAACCGAAACTCATTTCCAAGTTGGAATCAAGTCAAAACGCGAAGTGCTGGGTACCTGTTTAAAAAATAATATATTTTCTTTCTGTTTACCGGTTCTTTTATGATCCTTTATTTAAAAATTATATTGTCAAAATTGCCTCAGTGTACCTTGTTGGTCCTGGGCCTTGAACAAACAACCTTCCGACTGAAGGGCCAATGCCCTGACCACTAGGCTCCCACTGCCCCAGCAAGCTGCAAGCTGTCTAAATGTGTACGGTGTTGGAAGCTGTTGTGGTGGCTCACGTCGCTCACAGTATGTGATTCATGACTACAGCAAAAACTTTAAACAGGAAAGGGGAATGGAGCTTGTGCATCTCTAACATTTAAACGTTGGCATGAGATTGATTAGGGACAATTTAAGGCTGTGGCAAAGCGCTAACTATTTTGCATAGAACTGATAACTAGAAACAGGACGCGATGATGTTATGAGTCGATTTTCATATTGCGCATGTTGTAACAGTCAGATTTTATTTTATCTAACCTGAGATTGATTTAACCACAATTGTAAATGCTTGTTATTAAATGATCCAACCCAAATACAATCGGCACGAACCAGCCAGGAGTAAATGAGGTCAGGGACGTGTCTGCGTAATCCAGTAGGTAATGAAAATACCAGTGGCTGTTTATTCTGTAGATAATGAGGCCAGGTAAGGCCTTCACATCCCATCAGATTGATTTGTGTCGAGTATTTCCATGTGCAAAGAACACCGATGTAAGTGAAGCTGTTTGCGGTCTGGACGTGACTTTGAGAGTACAGCTTTACGCTGAACCCATCCCTTGTTGGTTTTAGCTCAGGTTGGTCTGTTCACATCTGGATTGTCAGATGTTTATTAATCAGGTGATTTACTTGTTTACTGACTTGTAATTGTTGGGTACAAGCAAAGAGTTAACGGCACAATCGCCTTAAGATCCATATGGGAATGATTTACAGAAAGCTGGATAAAAATTACTGAATCTAATACTGATTTGAAGATCATGTCCAGACTTTTATCTGAGGCTGAAGTGTTTGTGCAGTTTCTGGTACCATCATTCTGTACTGAAGAAGATGTAACCTGATATAACCAGCCCTAATTGTCTTTAATGCTCTGAAGAGCATTGTGTGTAACTCCTCACCTTCATTCTTGAGTCTGATGGTGAATTTGATATGTTTTGTCAAACATATTATTGTGATTGCTATCGGAAACCATTGCTCTGTTGCAGATTGGGGGGGGGGGCGCAGTATTGGGTGCAAAGCGTGTGATTAACATGCAGCTGAACTAGAAGTGGCTTTTTTGAATACTGTGAAATAGAGATTCAGAGGTCATTTTGCTTTCCTTTGTCATATAGTACTATATACTATATACTACAGAAGCTGTTACAGCAGAACAGTTTCTTTTATTCATTCTTTCTTCCGGTTAGGTAGATAATTCCAGGCTTTCAGGTTCGTTTCTGAAGTCCAGAGTAGTTTTTGTGATGAACTCTAAAGGTTGTGGCAAATATCTCCCTTCTTAGACATAGCAGTCCTGTAATGTCTTTCTAGAAACTTTGTGTTGGTCCTCAAAATGTTGAGCTGCTTATATTCCACTTGGGAACACTGTATTGCGTTATATTTAGAACGGTGTATTTATTACTTACAACTTTTGGCTGGTTGGTGGTCATTGGTTTGGGTAAAGTCAGATCATTGGAATGCACCTACACAGAATTTGTAACTTGGTTAAATGTGACTGTTTTTTCTTTTGCTGGTGATGGATTGATTCTGTATTTAGTACAAGTCTAAATTTGCCCCTCTTTCCCCCCTTTTTGACCAGGTTGTGATCACCAGGCTAAAGCTGGACAAGGATCGCAAGAAGATCCTGGAGCGCAAAGCCAAGTCACGGCAAGACGGCAAGGAGAAGGGCAAATACAAGGAGGAGACCATTGAGAAAATGCAAGAGTGAACATTACCTTTTTGCTAACAATAAAAGTCTGTTGAAAAAAGATTGCATTGTGTTGGGTCTTTTTTTGTAGATGATGTGTGGGGGACATGATTACACAATTTTTAAAAAAAAAAAGCTTTTTGATAAAAAGGCATGGGGTGTTTACAGATTTCATCAGGTAACTAGGCAGCATTTTATACCCTTACATATATACATCTGCACGGTACGATGGAATTCTTTGCACTTCTTTGTTAGGTACAAGCTTTTAGTAACACATACACTGTGTACACAGCACAACCAATTTCTTTTCTTTGCAAATACAGTGGAACCTTGGATTGCAAGCATAATTTGTTCCGGAAACGTGCTTGTAATCTGAAGCACTCGTTTATCAAAGTGAATTTGCTTGTGAGAAATAATGGAAACTCATAATTCGTTTCACAACCCACAAATATTTATATAAAAACTGATTAATACAAAATATAAAGTGAAAATCCATAAAACAAAACCTGCACTTTACCTTTAAAAAGACTCGTGGCTGGTGTGAGTGAGACGAGAGGAGGAGGATTATTGTGTAGGATGACTTTCACTACAACTCTCAGAAGTAGTCTGTCGGCTCACTGGGAATTTTTTTCTTTTTGTGCGACTTTAACAAGGAAACTATCCAATGATCGCTGCTTTTGCCTCCTTTTGAGGATTTCACGGAAATGCAACATTGCATTGTCAAACAGATTCATCGCTCGCACTGATACAGCCTTATTCGGGTGGTGCTTTTCTACAAAGTTTTGCACTGTCCCGCATTTTACACATCTCCCTGATCTCATTTGAAGTTAGGAACCAGTCTTTTTCTATGCTAGTGCAGATGTTGACTATATGAGTGAGCCACAATCCTGCAGTGAGAGAGAGAGAGAGAAGTTATCACATGAGGCTTGGTAGACAAAGCATATGCATACTACTCGTATTGGAAGACCTCGCTCGTTCATCAAGTCAAAATGTATTAAAATTTCTTGCTCGCCTTGCAAAACACTCGCAGACCAAGGTTCCACTGTACTATCTTGGCAGTAGCTAGGATCAGATAATCAGCCATGGTACCATGTCCTTGAAGCAGTTGAGGATTCAGGCCCAACAGTGGAGATTGAACTCATGACCAGTTGTTATCTGAGAACCTCGATCACTGAGCTACTTCTGCCTGATGGATGAGTGCAAGAAGCCCAGACTGGGTGGAGTTTCCTTCTTTTATTACAGCTTTACACAATTGCTAAATCTGTGAATTGGGAAAGAGGAAGTTTTTAAATTTTAAATAAGTAATCTTAATTGCTGGAAATTAAATGTGACCATCTTGTGTTCAAGTAAAATCAATACAAACACAAGTGGCCTTAAGAGATCTCCCCTCATGTTAATACTTCACAGATTACTGTGTTTTCTACTAAATGATGTGTACAGTAAGAAAGCTTCTGTCGCTTCTTAAGGAGGAGAGTACTAGTGATGGGAACCCTGCCTCTTCACTGAGTCAGATTATTTGGCCAAGTTTATCACTAAGAGTCGAGTCTTTTGGATTCCTGAAAGACCTTCCAGTTAACAATTTAGTAATACTTTACATTTTATTACAATAAATATTCAGATGTGTTAAATCAGCAGGGCGCTACAAATGTGCACTGATGATACAGTAAGCATCCCTGCATCAATGTTGTTATGCCTGTGTTTGATGAAGATTAGTGTGTGTTCACTCAGCAGTAGTGTAGTGGATCCTCTCAGACACTCTGCTCACACACACAACGGAGAGGCAAACACACCTCATTAGTCACAATAATGGGCCGCTCAGGGGATGAAAAGATGTTTCAGTGGAAGCATTTTAATTAAATTACACTGCAAGACTAATAGGATTTCTTACACCCTAAATGGCTCAAGTAAGCCCAAATAATCAAATAAGAGAGAGCCGACTCCTCAGCGAGCGACACATCAATCAAAGAGCCGACTCCTCCGCGAGCGACACGTCAAAGAGCCGACTCCTTCTGCAAAGGAAACATCAAAGAGCCGACTCCTCCGCGAGCGACACACAAATCAAAGAGCCGACTCCTCCGCAAACGACACATCAAACAAAGAGCCGACTCCTCCGTAAACAACATATCAATCAAAGAGCCGACTCCTCCGCAATCGACACATAAATCAAAGAGCCGACTCCTCCGCGAACGACACATCAGTAGAGGCAACAATTCCAACGGACCTCTGGAATAAAACTTTTTTGTTAAACAAATCTTACTGGTGGTCCTGGTCACACTGACATTTCCCATGAACAAGGATGTTGAGAAAACTCAATGCCGTAAAGTGAAACATGAAAACAGACACGTGTCATAAACCAGTCAGTGATGGCGGCTCCGCCCCCCTCCCCATAGTCACGTGACCGTCACTCAGCGCTGTGTTATGAAGTTTGTGGAAGTTGGTGAAACTCGCTTCAGCTTTTTGTTCCATTAAAACTACCGTCCCGTGTCTGTGTCTGAAAGGAAAACAATGGCGGAAAGTTCTTTTGTGATCTCAATAAGCGTCATGACTGTGTTTTGGGGCATCGTTGGAGGAGTGGTGCCCTGGTTTATTCCTAAAGGACCGAATCGGGGGTGAGTTGATCTTAGCATCGGAGCTAATGGACCTGCCTGAGGCTGGAAAGGGAAGTCAGAAGGTGTATTTCACTTCAACATGGACTCATGAATTACTTAGGCACTGCATAACTTATCTGAACTTATTACCTAAAACAGGACTAACTATTATCCACTTAAACTTAATTATTAACAGCAAAGTTAGCAGCCAGCTCCTGGAGGTGACAGTCACGTGATGAGACTTCACCTACACGAGTGAGGGACGAGCAGCACATCACTGTGTCATGAAACGAGCTGGCTGTAGTTACTGTTCACTGATCTTTTTCATAACTCATCCTGACAACCAGTGGTAACCAAAAACAGGTGGAAACTGGCTGTAGGGGAAGATTAATCATCGAGTCTCCTTCCTTAAAGCAGCAGGAGTCACGTGACAGTCAGATGACCTGAGAAATCAGCTTCAGCATGGCTTTCTGCTAAATGTTTCATTTAGTCTTCATGTTGGTGTGAAAACATTGCTTTTTAATGTATCCCCCCCCACAGAGTTATTGTGACCATGCTGGTGCTAACTGCAGTGTGCTGCTACCTCTTGTGAGTATAATCTTAACTCCTACTACCACTACAACCAGTACAACAAAATACAATTCAGCTCAGTTTTATTTGTAGACATCGTCACAAAGCAGCTTCACAGTATATAAAGTCCAATTAAAAAGCTTATACATTTATAAACGTATCTGTAAGTATGTATACATCCACATACATCCCGAATAAACAAGCGTGTGGCAACGGTGGTGAGGGAAAACTCCCTGAGACGACAAGAGGAAGGAACCGTGAGAGGAACCAGACTCCAAAGGGAACCCGTCCTCATCTGGGTGACACCGGATAGTGCTATTATCACTAACTCCTATCGATAACCATGTGTTATATGGTGCAAAGTTCAGTTACATTGCAGTGGTACTACTATTAGTAGTAATATTATAGTAATATCCATATGAATAGGATGTTGTAAAGCCCCTTCTTTATTTACGCTGTATTTTTCACAGAATAATAAAGGTCCTCTGTTTTTATGTTCACGGTTGGGGGAAAGTCAGATATAGCCTTTGGGTAACGGCCTTTCCATTAGTATCGATGAGCTAAAAAGCCCAGGCAGCAGCCACAGACGGGTCAGGAACTGTTTTATGATTCTGTGTGACATCTGAAGTCTGCACATGTAGTGGATCATCATCACTGTCGTCGTTATCATCATCAGTCTGTTTAACTGTATGGCACTTGTTGCAATAAAGTGGCTGCACAAAGTTGATAAATATTAAGGTATTTATAGTGAAGCACATTGTTGAAATATAATCTGCATTCCTTAATTGCAGTACTAATGATCCTTTTGAATAGCAGTTTTAAATAATTTAAATTGAAAATATTATATGACCACATAATTTCCTCAGGGATTAATAAAGTATTCTGATTCTGATGGGGCAGATTAGTAAATGAACTAAATAATCTAAAATCATGAACTTCATGACTACAGTATGAAAATTACGTCATGAGATATAGTAAAATAAAGACCCCAAAACTACAAATATTGATTTTTTTTAAAATGGGGATTTAAGTGCTCAACAAGGCTGTTCTATATTTAACATGCAGTCAAGAAACACCTTCTAATTGTTCTGTGAGCGAACTGTGGTGGGGGGGGGGTGTTGTTTCGGGAGATCCGTGTAATGTTTGAAGACATTCAAATATTTAGAGCGTTAAGGGTTACAAGCAGAAATACTCCGACCCCTCTAGGAAAGTTTTCTGTAATTTCAGTGATCACATGAGAGCAGCACATACACTTTACACCCTGGTTCCTCAAGCATGGGGTTTCCCAGATTAACATAACTCATTAGCAGACACTCTTACACCCACTTCTGTAAGGTGCGTGTCCTCTGTGCAAGTGTAATATCATGCAGGATGCTCATCATTTTAAATAAGCGGTTGTTGAGGAGGTGATGTGTTTGTTTTGACCCTGTCCCTGCTCGTTGTTTAGCTGGCTGATTGCTATCCTCGCCCAGCTGAACCCGCTGCTTGGGCCGACGCTCAGCAACGACACCATATGGTACCTCTACTTTCACTGGGCATAAGTTTTAATCATGGTCTCCTTGTCTGTCAGGTAAGGCATATGACCTTGTTCAGGTTACAGTAATAACCAGTTTGAACTGGTAAACAATTGTTCATGTCTTCAAATTTCTCTTTGCAGGTATGTGTGCGTATGGCCAAAAGTTCACTTCAGTTTCTCACAAAGGGAAGAAGGAATCCATATGATGCCTGTGTGTGTGTTTTAAAACCTGATGTATACATTTTTATGGTCGTCTTTTGAAGGACATGAAGATCAAATTGAACATGATTTTTATTTGGTTTTGTATGTCTGTCCAGTGCTAAAAACCATGCCCTTGTATTTGGAGTGTATTAACCCTGGCTCTCTGTTAATGCATTTCCTTGTGCTTTTATGTTAATGTTATTAAAACCATGGATTAAAAAATCAGATTTCATTTATTTCAGGATTCCCCCCCCCCCCCCCAGTAGAACTCATTTATCTATTTATTCATGAGTATGAAATGTTGCTTTAACTGTCAAACACAGAAAATTGTTCTCTAATGCAGTATTCAGATATCTAGAGTAACTGTTTAATAGCACAAAGTGGAGATGGGCAGTATGACAAATGTCATATTATGACACTGTACATTTCCATGATGCAGGTTATGCATCATACCGTGGAGGTTTGATAAATTGCAAGCAAAAATTAGTTGTTTAAAAACAACAACCCAGTATTCAATGATTCTTTTCATTCTTATTTTGTAAAATTTTGCAGTTTTAACGATTGATTACAAAATTCATCTGATTGGTTGCTTCCAAAGTAACTGTTAAAAAAAATTTTTTTAAAAGATGTCTGCTGTAATATTCTAGCATCTTCACATCGTCTCCTCATGATGTGCCCAGCCATTACATCAAACTCTTAAAATGTCTCCAAATTTGTCCTTACTCACAGAAGTGTTCCTCTAAAAACTGATTTTTCTGCACTGCCGGAAGCCTTGTGCTCATCATAAAGTGTCTTGAGGGATTCGGGGCCGGGAGTATGTACATTCGCACTCTTCTTTGTGCACACGTCCAGTCAAGGGGCTGCCCCTGGGCGTCTGCTCTTTGGCTTGGCACACAGGGCAGCAGGCTGTAAAGCCTTTCTGCCTGCATGAGGTGCAGGATAAAACAAGCTGGCAGCAGAAATCCGTGGAGCAGAGCCGATACTGGTCCCACGGAGTCCCACAGTACCTACAGTCTGTAGAAATATGAAATAAATGAGATACGTGGGCTACAGTAATTGTAGATCTAGAAGGTGCACCTATATGGGTAATCAGATGGTCCTGAGTATAGACCAAAGGTGCTAATATAGTATCACCACTGTGTGTGTGTGTTTGAAACCTTTGTGTATGGATGAGATACAGTGTCCACTTGTTAAACAGTACCTGAGATGATGTCACTGTTGAACGAGATTGAATAACGCTCATCAAACACAAAAAGTTTGCCCCGGTAGAAACCGTCAGGAAACTGCTCCAAATACTTATGAATGCCGCCCTTCAGCTGGTACACTTCCTTACAGATGTTCTGCACAATCACACCCCAGTTATTAACCGAGAATGACAACTCGTGCCGGTCTTCATGCTGGATCGCTTAATTAAAACTCACCTTTGAACGGAGATATGCTGACCCTCGTTCACACCGGATACCCCCAGTGCAGTACATCAGCACCTTCTTATCGTGGAACAGGTCCAGGTTCTTGTCCACGTAGTCAGGGAAGTAGCTGAATTTGCGGATATCTGGCGCCAAACAATTTTTAAACTGACCCTTAAAAAAGAAACGAATAAATAAATAAAAAATCATGATTGACTTTGACTCTTCTTAACAACTTCTCTTCAACTGATGGAAGTTAATTCACTCAAGAGGCTTACTATTTTACTCTCATAGAAGTTTCTGCAGTCCAGCAGAATTGTATCACTGTTCGAGGAACCATCTTTGAGCAGAGACTGCACCTCGTTGTGGAATTCCTCAGGCTCCAAATGTATTCCTATATGAGAAAGAATACCACTCAACATCAGCCACCATATAAGGTGCATTGCCAAAGTATTCACCCCTTTGAAATTTTGCACCTTCAAATGGTGTTTAAAAAAAAAAAAAATCACAAAATGTGGAAACATTCAAAGCGGGTGAAAACTTTTGCAAGGCACCATGCATCAAGTCGTGTAAACATGAACCGTGATTCTTCTCTACCTGCTAATTGGTAAGAGATTATATCTGGATCCACACCCATTGGGACGATTTCTTTGTACACTCCAACCTTAAGATCAGGAAAGCACTCTGCACCACCTTCACTAGTCTGAAGTTAAATAAAACAAACAAACAAAAACATTTCGGTTTAAAAATGCAACCCACCATTGTGTCCAAGAATGCACTGCGATGTGGAATAAATTGAATTTCTCTTTGCGTACCTTAAAATCTTCCACTCGCATTGCTTGGAAAATAGGATGTCCCAGCATTGTCTTGATGTAAAGACTCGTGGCCGTTTTGGTTCCACCGACTGTTCCATTGACGCCCTCTGTGGCCACACGTACCTGCAAGAGAACAAAACGCAGTGCAGTGAAAGATGTACCACAACAATACCTAAGTTAAGAAAAGCACCCTGTTTACCTTGCCAGTGAGGTGAAGCTTTGAACACAGCTCATTCTGCCAGTCACAAATGATCTTGGGCTCTTTTATCTGACAATAGCAGTAATACAAGAGGACTTCACCTGGACCTCTGCAAGCAATCACACAGATGCATTATAAACACGTAGTCACGAAAAAACTGTAATGACCAATGCCTGCCAAAAAAAACCCTACTGGCTAAGCTTGTCCTCGGAAAGGTGGCTTGTGTCAGGCATCCAGGAAGAGGCGTCTTTGGACTGACAGTCATTCGGATGGTCGTGAACCAAGCCATCGGCGTTGGCTTGCTTCAGCATCTGATCCAGAGCTGCACCGGTGAGCTCGACGATCTCATTCGCATGGCTGCTGGCAACATGCTTGTGGATGGACGAGGCGTCTGAGAAGGACTCGTCACAGCAGTGCCAAAGTGATGAGGTGTCTTGATTAGGTGTCGGAATCCTCTTAGACGCCACAAATGTCGCAAAGGTCTACAAATAAGAGAAAAAAGTTCAATAATGACATAATTCTACATAATATTACCAAGAGTAAGTCAACCCAGAGTTTATTTAGCATTCCACCATGTATTCAAGCATACACAGACATCTCAAAAGTAAATAGATACCATCATTTTTGAAAAATGTATTTCTAGAAACTTCCTCCTAGATGCTCTGCCATAGTAGCCAAATTGATGGAGATCCCTCAGAGAAGTACTCCGACTTGGAGTTGCTCTGCAACATCAGCGGCCTTACAATGGGGATTTTTTCCCCCCATCAATTCGCTTGACAGTCTGAAGACACCTGTCAGAACGCCCAGGTCGACTTGAGCAGGATGCTGTTGATTCCTTTGTTTTTGATTTTGTACAATCATACGCTGGCTAAATCCACCCTCAGACTGACCCACAATACGCCCTCTTTGATAATCAGACAACTCTTACACTTTTGGTGTTTGAGGCACGGCTAGTGCCTATAAACAATTAATATACTGGAATCTGAAATGAAAAATAATAATACAGTAACAAGTTTGAAGGACCAGGTGGTGTCCGCATAGATAAAATGGTGTAAAGGGGGGTCTGTTTACTTTTGAGATGTCTGAGAGTATTGGGAATGCTTGTGGTGAGGCTCAGGATCAAGACGCCAAGAGGAACCTGCAACATGATGCTTCGTCAGCAGGGTTCACTGTGGGGATGGGGTTCTCATGCTGATGAACAGAATTAGGTTTTCAAAGTGCTTTTGTGCAAAAGAAGAGCAGTTTCAGTTTGTCACCTTTTTACACATGGATTTGATCCTACAAATATCTGGCCAACTCCATACGGGATTTCATATGATCTGTCAGTCTTCTATAAAGCCCGTGTTTGTAGTGCGTCTCGTCTAGAACCTATTCTGTGGATCTCGCCAGCTTTTTTGGAGTTACACTTGGCCTCGTGCTTGCTTCTCGGTCTTCTTTGCCTGGTCAGTGACTTTTGGTGGACAGCCTCCTTTAGGTGGAGTTTTGATTGTGTCATATTCTTTACACTTTTAATAGATAGATAGATAGATAGATAGAGCGAGCTTTATTAATCCCTCGGGAAGGTTCCTCTGGGAAATTTGGTATTTCCTATTTTAATTTATTTTATTTTAATACTATTTTAATAGCATTTCCTATTTTAATAACTGTTGTAACGGAGCTCCACATGATGTTTTAGATTTTTTTTTTCGATGACCAAACCTTGACCAAAACTGATGCTGATCATTTAGGTAGTCTCTAACAAACTCTGGGGCCTTTCAGAAACACTTAGATGGTCGAATACTTATACAGTCACAGATATGTAACAACATAAGATAAAGTATGACAACACACACACACACACACACACAAAGTAGCAACTATCAACCCAATTTAAACATGATTAACAGTGGATTAAATGAAACCAGGTGTAGATGTTGGACACTTTCTTGTTAACTGTTTACTCAGGACCCGTTGAACTCACCTCCCTCCACCTTGTCCCATATATAATGGCACCCCTAATTATTATTCACACATATATAAACAAGACGCACCTTCTTCTTTATATAAGAGTAGCATTTCCGAGTGGTGGAAAACTCTGATTTCTCTGGTGTCTCGTGGTTAACGATGGCAGGATTAAGACTCTCGACGTCCAAATGAATAAGGACACTTTGTCCCAAATCATCACCGTTCATCATACTGCGACTCAGCTGAAGAAGCCAGCACGGTGACAGGAGATAAAAACACACCGTGGGCCGTGTATGGGTTTATTACACAGGCTAATCAACTCACTGTCAAACCCGACGTTGCCCTAGTGATAAAATGACGTCATCTCTAAAGTCACACGAAGCCCCTTTTCCTCGTTAAAATGTGTAAACAGCAACGCTGTGCACGTACAACTTGTCCATGCAGCTCGAAAGGCTTCCTCTCGAAGTTATATTAGGGCTAATCTCAAATATCTCCGACCACCATATACAAGTGCACTACTTAGGGTGTTAGGGAATACATTTTACACTTCATATAGTGCACTCGAAATACCTTTAGGTTTCTATTTGAAGTTCATCCAAAAAAATAGCTAGTTTGTACTTCCGGGTAGGAGCCACTTGTACCCCGGATGTGTTCCTTCGAGCCCGCCCCTTTTTAATTTTCTTAGCGGTGGCTAGCTGCTATAAGTGAATCTTCTCGCGTTGTACAAACTTAAACAGGTTGGGCGTTGAGTTTGAATTAGATTAAAAAGCCCACACAGGGGGTTTGCGTCCGGTCTGGAAAGAGCTCAAGGTTGCGGTGGAGATGTCCAGGAGAAGGCATAGCGACGAAAATGATGGTGAGATGCATGAGTTCCCGCTCGTGTTAGCTAACGAGCTAACGGTGTGTATGGCAAGCTTTTGTGTATTCCCACCTGTATTCCAACACGACCCGCCTGCTGTGCTTTCATTGGTTAAGAAATTCACGCGCACTCCGCTGATTGGTGGACGGGACCGTGTGTTTGTCAGTCAAAGCTCATACGGCGGCGTTTGTCGGAATACGGGTGGGCATAAAAACAACGGGAGTTCAGTAGTGCGGTTGAACTAGCTCGGGTTGTTATAGTGCCGGAATGGAAACGAGCTCAAGCCAGAACCAGCGTCTAATGTTCACAGGATCCGACAAATAAAGTGTTTTTTTAAGCCAGTTCAGAGGGATTACAGCGCTGTAATGTTTCCTCAGCTTTCCCTCAGAACAAAACATTTCCACACACAGGACACACTGCTAATTTGATTAACCTTAACAACTCTGGCTCTCACATCAGTGTCTTGATAACGGTGTATTTTATTTTATTTGTTTTTTTTTTTATGGAAATGAACTGACTAAAGGCTACATTGAATTGATGGTGATGAAGTCAAACTGTCTTTTTTCCTTAAAACTTTCTTTTTTATTCTGAGCAACAGAAAACCCAGCCAAGCCTGCTTTACTGAGCTTAGTATGCGTGTTTATACATACACACATAGAGAGAGACAGAGAGAGACTGAGAGACTTGTCCTGCTTTACTGAGCCTATAGATGCTTGCACACAGAATTGTGTCCTGCTTTACTGAGCCTATAGGTGTGTACACACACACACACACACACAGAATTGTGTCCTGCTTTACTGAGCCTATAGGTGTGTACACACACACAGAGAATTGTGTCCTGCTTTACTGAGCCTATAGGTGTGTACACACACACACACACACACACACAGAGAATTGGGTCCTGCTTTACTGAGCCTATAGGTGTGTACACACACACACAGAGAATTGGGTCCTGCTTTACTGAGCCTATAGGTGTGTACACACACACACACACACACACACACAGGGAATTGGGTCCTGTTTTACTGAGCCTATAGGTGTGTACACACACACACAGAGAATTGGGTCCTGTTTTACTGAGCCTATAGGTGTGTACACACACACACACACACACACACACACACACACACACACACACACAGAATTGTGTCCTGCTTTACTGAGCCTGTACACAGACACACACACACTTGTGTCCTGCTTCACGGAGACTATAGGTGTTCTCTCACTCACACACGCATGGACATGTGTCCTGCTTTACTGAGCCTATAGATGCATACACACACTCTCACACAGACTTGTAACCTGCTTTACTGAGCCGATAGATGTTTACACGCATACGTTTAATATTCATAATACAACTCCTAAGGGAACTATGTTGCAGAATATTCAGAACCAACTTCCTGCTGTAGGTCTGCATGTGACTCTCATGTATGATGGTGGTGAAGACAAAATGCATGCGTATGCATTACATGTATAGTATCTGTCACCTCAGTTATTGTTATTATTATTATTATTATTATTATTATTATTATTATTAAAGTTCAGCAGTGTAATTCCTTGAGCCACAATGCCTTCATCAGCCTGTCTTAATCTGTCTTGTTGCTTAACACCGCTTACTTTTTTCTTTCTGGTACTTTCTTTCTTCACTAGGTTTTCACTAGCCGCGAGGTGGCAGAAAACTGCAGTTGATTAAGGACGACAGGATGTTTAGCCCAAAAGAAAAACGTGAAGTAGTCTGGAAGTGTTTCAACCATAGCGTGAACACAAATCAATTTTGACCATGAATACCCTCTGTAAAGGAGGCCTGAGGATTGTTCACTTGTGGGTTTTCGAGGGATCTGAATTCATGTGCTGGGTTCTTGGCCTAAAAGATACGATGAGTCTTTGATCTGAAATAAATTGAAGTGCTAACAGCGGGCAAAGTGTGAAACCCCCCTCGGTCATGCTCGCTTTACTGAACCTGTAGTGCTGTCCCAGTGTACAGTATGTGAAACATTAGCTTGAATAGGTCCTGTCAGACAGGTGGGCTTATATTTATACTTTAGTCTTTTGTCCTGGATTCTCACTTTGAACTTTAACGCACCTTTTCTTTCCTCATGTACACCAGGTGGGCAGCCTCACAAAAGGAGGAGGACGTCTGAGCCGATCGAAATTGAGGATCGACTGGAATCACTGATCTGTCGAGTTGGAGAAAAAGTAAAGTACCGGGATAATTTTTCAATTGCAGTACAAATTGCCTCTGAGGAGGGGAACAGGAGCTGAAGCAGTAGTTCCCAAAATCCGTTCCACAACTGTGCACCTTAAAGTGTGTCCGCTCTGGGTTTGCTGACGTAATTACGGAGTCATTATGGCTAAATATAATTTAATAAAATGACCCAAACATCCCAGGGTATAACTGAAAGCTGTAGCTTTATCCATGCAGCTCTTTTGGAATCACATCTGGAATATCCTTACAGTTTACCCTCACTCCAGCCTGAGTGTGTGTGTGTGTGTGTGCGCGTGTGCGCGTCGGGGGGGTTGGTTGGTTATGGTAAAAGCTACACTAAAAGTTTGGGCAAAGAATCTGTTTGTAAAACTGTTGATACTTACAGAAAAAGTTTGCAGCCTTTTTCCTTAGTTATGGTGTGTAACATAATTTGGAAAGGAATATTTGTTTTGCACATTGAAGTTTCTTCAATGGAACAATTAGTTATCTATATCTTTCTATCTATATATATATATATATATATATATATATATATATATATATTAGTGCTGCCGCGATTAGTCGACGTAATCGACGTAATCGACTATGAAAATTA
>JAQMCW010000012.1:6354970-6367661 GCA_030068335.1 Chrysichthys cranchii
TATATATTTTTTTTTTTTTTCTGGTAGTGTACTGACATCAGATGATGATCAGTCTGGGATTTTCACTTTCATTCTGAAACTCATGTGTCCTCTTTTTGAAATCCAGTATTAATGCAGTAGTAATGCAGACGGTCCCCGGAGAGGGTTGCTTTTCAGGTTATATTTGTATTCCGTATAATACGATCTGGCATGCAGCTCGTTTGTACTCTGCTGCATTCAGTGCTCTTGGGTGCTTGTTGCGCTCTGCTGCTTTGCTTACTGGGCAACTTTCGTGTCTGTTGTTTGCAGCTGGACATTTTATGCAATGAAGAAATCCTAGGCAAGGACCATACGCTCAAATTTGTGGTGGTGACAAGATGGAGATTCAAGGTAAATATTTTCAGTCCACAGTAAGGTTGAGGTATTTTCTCATAACTGAGATGAAAATTTGACCCAATCCTGTAACAAATAAAAAATTTTTTAAAAAGATGCGAGTGATTTTTGTATAAAAGCCGAAGTTGTGTGCAAGTCATGTTTTAGCCATGTATCCAATCAATCCATGAGAAGCTGCTGCCAATCACAGCTGACTTCAGGCGAGGGCGTGTGTTGTTTCGTGGACTTTTGAAGTCTTTCTCTTTAAAAATCATTTAGGTAAACTTAACGGAGGAGTATTGATGTTGGCTGTTCCTCAATGTTTAAGGCTCAGTATCAGAAACGAATGCTTTTGGGCCATCTCTAGTTACTATAAGTGTATAAAACTTATAATATGTTCTTTAATAACTGAAAAAATGTCAGCATTGGCAAGCTGCTGTGGTATGAGAGGAATGAAAACATGTCAGGATGTGTTCTTCCTGGGAACGAAGCAACATCGCGCGTGTTGATTTTAATTTATATAAAAGCACATATGATTTTATGACGCTGTTAGCTTTTGGGGTTAATCTGTTATCTGTTGGATCATTAAGACTACATGCTGTTTTCTCTTCTTCGTAAGCTTCGTCTCCGAAGCAGTGTATACATTCCTCCTGCAATCCACTGCCATAAGGACTAAGCGCACTGTAAACACCCACACTGTGCAAATACTCGCCTTTCCCGTGTGCCCTTTCATACACTGTAGCTGTAATTAGAAGTATAACCTTTAAAGAGCAATGTCAGAAAAGAAGCTGAAGAATGCCATCACACACTGCCCCTGTTGACTTTCCACTCACTTCAGTCATGCCTCTGTGGGTGTGTGTGTGTGTGTGTGTGTGTTTTTCCAGAAATCACCCCTCCTCCTGCATTACAGACCCAAGATGGATTTGCTGTAGTTGGACAGGACGGTTGTTTTGGCCCAGGACTGCGCAGCGCACTATTTATGCAGAGACTATCAACGCCACACACACCAAAACACACACCAGTCCCACGAGTCAGTCCCGACACGAGCCAGCAAACGACCAATACCAACTCACTTAATGCTACTCTGGTGATTCAGCCAAGCCAAACAGCTGCAGGCGTTCCTTCTGCTCATCATCCGCTATGTCCTCGATATGTGAAAAGAAAAAAAAAAACAAGAGAAAGCGTATATTTATACTTTTGTACAGGAGAGAGACACGGACCCAAGATGCTACCGGTGCTCTGTTTACACACCAACAACAAACAAAGGGGTGAAGTTTTTATACTGAAGACCAAGGCTCACACCTTAGCGCGGTGAAGAGCCGCCGCACGATGTGCGCACTCCTGAGCGGGAGTCGCGTCACACTGCTCACTGCGGAGAAACTCCTTCACTGCCCACTCACTTGTTCAGGTCTCAACAGTCTCGGGAGCACAGAAACTACAACTATATGATGAAAGACATTGTTCCTAATACGTTTGAGTTGTGAATCGTCTCAGAGCATTTTTTTGGTTTTGTTTGTTATTTTTTTTCTTTATTGCGTCACTGAACGTGGAATTGTGAATAGACAAAATTCTGTGTAGTAATTTATGTTCAATTTACAAGTATTGTACATAGAAATTGTTACAATGCAAGAGAGCTAAAAAGCTGATGGATGAAATGTAAGGACGAGCGAGTGTGTGAGTGCAAGACAGAGATTGACTGATAGACTATTCTGAAACGTGGATTTTAAAGGAATGGTTAGAGGAAACCAAATTTACACCAGTTTTCCACCTAAACGCAGATGAATGCATAAGTATTCACCCCCACCTGAACATTTTGCTGGAAGCTGGAAATGAAACGGAGTAAATTAGGATTATATGTCTTTTAAATCTGAACAAAATAACCCAATAAGATTGAAGTGGGTGGAAAAGTGTATATATTTGTCAAAATTATTTACAAATATAGAACATAAAAGTTGTAACCCCCCCACACACACACACACACATTTCTGTGATTTATTTCTGGTGGTTTCAGAGGTCACATCATTAATTGTGTGGAATCTGAAAAGAAATACTCCTGTTTCTGCGGATGTTAGAGAACATACCTAAAAACTCAGCATCATGAACTCCAAGGAGTGATCAAAACAACGTTCTGGAAAAGTATTAATCAGGGTTTGGTTATGAAAAAATCTTCCAAAATTTGACCATCCCACAGAGCATCATTACTGTAAATTTAAAAAAAAAAATTGCAAACCATGTAGACTTTTCCCTTTTGGTCAGTATTATGGACTGTTTTGTTTAACTCCATGATGTATAATCCCACTCGAGTCCATTTCAGTTCCAGGTTGTAATGCAACAAAATGTGGAAATGGGGAGTATAGGCAATGTATGTTCAGATTTTTTTGCTTCGATGCCAAACACCTGCTAGTTTGCGCATTATATCTGAGGTGCAAAATTGGTGTTAATTGTTTTTCTTCCCCCTCAAACCTTCTTTTAAACCGTCAGATGTGTGAATATTTCGGGAAGTAAAGAATATTTGCATAGTGAGATTCCTTATCAGAATGTGTCCTTTATCAGAGGGACATCACCTTATCTCACTAAACACACACACTTGTTTTCCCCTTGCGTAATTAAAGGGGGTGTTTAGTGTCTACGTGTGATAATGGCAGCGATATAAATTGGAAAGCGGTTTTGAAATGACAAAGTGCTTTTAAACCATCCTCCCAAGTTATTCATTAGCCATCGCAGAGTTATTAATGTCGTCTAATGATGGATCGTTAACTTAAGGCATATTAGTCACGCAAAATATCACACACTTTTCGAATGAACAGACTGCCTGCATTAAAAAAGCAAGAAACAGTAGCTTGTATTTGGAAGCAAGCTTCTACTGGTTTTAGGTGTGTTAAATACACCATGCGATACATTTCTATAGGGTTTGTGCCCGGACATGGATACGGACGTGGACATGATGCAGCACAGAAACGTAAACTGTATCTTAGCATCCGTCCCTGAGGTTCCCCCACATCACACCCAGTCTTAGAACCATATATGCAATACATAGGCTTTATTATATGTTTAGCAAAAGCGATAAGCGTTTAGGTTTCCACAGAAGCTTTAGTAGCCCACTCCTCTACAGAAAGAATGTAATCCATACGAGTATCCATCTGTACAGTTCACCTCTTGTGTTCTGCCACTTTTAGTGCCAAAGGCTCAAATACACCCTTCAGGCTTCATGTTTATTCTGTATGGCAAGCTGTGTGGAAGGCAAAATCGGGCGATCGTAAATAGAAAGAAAAAGTATTTAACAATCGGAAATTGTCGTTTTTCACCATTCGTGTTTTTTCAAATTAACCAATCTTACTTTTTTTTCTTTATTTTTTGTCTTTTAGAAACGGAGCCCTCTTTTAAGATGCATCGATTCATAATATTTCTGACTTTGCTACAGAAGTTCTTATAAGCGAGGTCTAAAGGGCTCTTTGTCAGTACCGTCAGTACCGTTTCCTCTCCTTCAGCTACTCAGTGAAGAAATAATAACAATCAAATTTTGATATTGAGATTTGAGATCTCCTTTTTGTTTAAAAAAAAAAAAAAAGTCTCCTTTTTAGAAATAAAAAATAAATAAATGAATAAATAGACAGGGAATGAAGTGGTCAATATGAGGTCTTCTAGCTGCTCATTCTGTGTGTCTACTTTCACACGGGTAAAAATGCCAAAACCAGCTTGACCAAATCTCATTTTATTTGGTTCTCAAAGTTACTACACATCTTGTTCTGTGTTAAAGACTACCGTCTCGCATCAGATCTCCTTCCTGTAATGTGTTTTATCCTTTCGCTCTGGATGTGCTTACTTTTATCACTGTCTTGTAATGTGAAATTTTTCGGTATGTAACGAAGAAATGTCATGCTTTACTGTTTCTAAAGCACACGTTCCGCTTATTTATATCTTGTCCTTATTTTATTTTACTTTATTCGATTTGATTTCTTTTTTTCACTCTGTTTTGAACTAGTCCTGTCGATTGGTTCATCAATGCAATGGAGCAATCTACACCTTACTACAGCTCTCTCGTTTCCGTGTTAATTATTTGTATTAATTATTGGATGAAATCATGAAACCAGGCCAGCAATTCACCTTGAATAGTCCAAGCACATGCGTTATTATTTCGTGTGCTCATTTTATGAGATGAGTACTGTTCAGGATTAATGGAAAGTGCTCTGAGTGCGTTTCCTCTTACATTTCTTTAGTTTCTTTGAGGAGAAGGCTGGTGGTGCTGTCTTTCTTTTGAGCTGATAAATGGTGCTAATGTTTTATACACTTTGTTAAAAAAAAAACAACATATGCTTACTTTGGTGCAGATGAGCGGTGGATGGTAAAGAAAAAAAAAACAATGCTTTTTTTTTGTGTCTGGTGCTCTTGAATTTTGTACAAGCTCATTTCTCCAGGCTGCCTGAGGGGGGAAAAAACCCATATGCTCTTTTTCTTTTGTTAGTAAAAGCAGAAATATCATGACTGCTCCATCCAGTTCCATGCTCCTAAGAAAAATAGTCCCTGGCATAGCTTCATTACTTCTAAGCTTTTCCTCATCACAGCTCCACCTGCCTCTTTCAGACCTCGTTGGGCTGAAGTGCAGAAACGTGCAACTGTTAAGACTGTACAGGCACAAGACAGCTTTTTTTGTTTTTAAATTGCATCCGAAAGTGAAAATCTCACACCTGCAGTGTATCTGAGAGAGTGTTTGTTATTCAGGCCACCATTGAGACATCAGTTCTACACAGACAGACAGACGCTGTAAGAAGATTATGTCCGAGCTCTCAGAATGCCCGGCACTCCGAGGGCTCTGTTTAGAAACTCGGACAGTGCCAAGACGTCTCTTAATCTCTCTGTGCTGGTGTGTATGGTATTTTTTTTTAGACCCTTTCCTTATTAGTGATCATACTGGATGTGTTTAGGTCACTGTTTAGTCAGATATTCCATTATGAAATGCTTTGTTTTTGATCAAAAGTTCAGCAGTTTCAGGAGTTTTTTTTTTTTTCTTTCTTTCTGTTTCTCATACCTCTGAAAGTTCTCACTGTACATTAAACTGATCATTAATCCCTCAACCTGCATGTGTATTTTAAAACAGTTGAACTTAGGGGAAGGATGGATAATTCTGCATACAGAGGCGTTGTAAAACCCTTCACCAGCAAGCCTCTCTGCTAGGACTGCATCCTGAACATATTGCCATGGTTACGCTGATTGAAAGATGCTAACGATTGGTCAGAGATTGCGGGTTGCCAGGTGTTCTAGTTGCATGCATGGCGACACCCATCAGTCTTAATAAGGCACCGACCTCTAAACCTTCTAGAACCCGGCAGTCTTTAAAATCTTGTTCTGTTCTTTCTAGTTGCGTTAATGACAAATATTTTTCAGGACCAGCCTTGACTGTGGCACCTTCCTATGAGCCATAAATGCTGTCCAAACGTTCTAGGTGTTTTAAATTGTATTTATTTATACTGTAAAAAAAAAAAAAAAAAAAAAAAGACTTTTTGCAGTAGCCTGTTTTTTTGTTTTGTTTTGTTTTGTTTTGTTTTTTATAACTTGCCATGAGATCTGGTGTCCTTTTGTGCATTTGGTTATTTGGGTGTGTGTTTTTTTTTTTCTTTTTCTTTTCCCTTTTGAACACATACAGGGCTTCAAAAAGATTAACGTCACATAAAAACTGTCCTTTCTGTCTTTCTGCATGTAGTCTTATGCTTGTAATTCCATTGAAATGATATGTGTGTGTTATTGCTCTTTGGCTGCACCACTCTTCTGTTGTAATCTGATCAGGTTTCGACAGCGAGAGTGTCTCATCTTTGCTCGGATACTTCATTGTGTTTTATGAGGAGGAAAAATGTGCAATATACATCTCTCAGATGGTTCCTGGTTTCAGCTCTAGAAACTCCATTTCTTCTTTTCTGTTTCCGTTGGGTGCTCAGGTCACGGAACGATTCCTTTCAGTCCTCATCTCATACACATTCTACGGGTGCCTGTGAGGCTCAGATCACACTAATGTTTCATTCTCATCAACTTTGCTTATTCTATTGGGGGTCAAACTTTGGCACTTAATGTGGTGCCGTGTTTTGTTTGTTTGTTTGTTTGTTTGTTTGTTTTTTTGTGTCTTCATTAACTGTATTATGATTATTTATTGCACATGTAATAAGGATGGTTTCCATGGCTACACTTAAAGGAGTCTGAGTTTAAAACTAGGCTGGAGTTTCTTACAATTTTATGGACGCTTTTGTTGAAAAAAATTTAAAAGTGTGTATTTCATGAATAAATGCCTTAAAAGAACCCTCTTTTATTCCAGTTTCAATGATCTGCAACGTGTCTTCCTACATATTTGGGGAAAAGTGCAAAAAGTGTAACACGAACACTACAGCTTTTGAACACTATGAAATCGGTTATGCTTGCATATCTTGTTTCTTAATCTGAACATTCAGAGTTGCACAACGTGTGAGATTTTGATCACTGTACTCTTCACTTTGTTTTGCTCGGTAACTTTGAAATGTAATCACTGCATATGAGCTAGTTAATCACTGAGGCTATTGATTTAGCTAGCGAGAAGCCGACTCATAAGTCTTTTATGCAGACAAACACACTGTAAGCAAGACAACACCTTGGGCAATATCAATATTTCTCCCTGTTGTTGGTACATTATTTAGAAAAGACTGCATGACTTAACTCCACTGCAGTTGCACTAAGCACTGGCCACATGCTGCATTCCAATTTATTTACTTTAACAGAAAATTTCAGCTTTCCAAATGGTGAACAGCAGAAGAGTGGATTATTGATGAGGAATCTGTTTATGAACAAAACTGAATCAGCATTAGAATTGCGATGAATGTAGCACACGAGTCCTTGTTGGAATTATTCCTTGAATTAATGTTAGAATGATAAAAATTGAAATAAATTCAACACAAGTCTTTATTAGAATCTGAGTTACTGTTAGAGTTACACTCTATGGCCAAAAGCATGTGGAAACCTGACCAATCACATCCCCATGTGCTTGTTGAACATCCCATCTCAGATATAGTCCTCCTGTGGTGTTATAATAACCTCCACTCTTTTGCCGCTAGAGTTTGGAGCATGGCTGTGGGGATCTGTGATCATTCAGCCACAAGAGCATTAGAGAGATCAGGCACTGATGTAAGGTGAGAAGGCTTGGCGTGCAGTCAGCCCTTCAGTTCATCCCAAAGGTGTTCAGTGGGACTGACGTCAGGGATGGAGTTCATTGTCATGCTGGGACAGGTTTGAGCCTCTTAGTTCCAGTGAAGGGAAATTGTAATGCGACAGCACCCAAAGACATCCTGGATACATGTGCTGGCATCTTCCAGTTTTCGACAACAGTTAGGGGAAGGATCGCATGTGTGTGTGATGGTCAGATGTCCACATACTGTAGTGTATTTTTTGTCACATATTGTAGTTTCTTAGAATTACAGTGTATGTAGCAAATGAGTCCTTATTAGAATGTGACTTGTAGTTAGAGTTTATAATTTTGCACTGTTGTAATTTATTCAGTAGCTCACGTGTTAACACTACTAGTTTTATGAGTGTATATTACAGTCTGACAATCACAAATTCCCTTTTTCTGTTTTTTTTTTTTTATATTTAAATGTTTAGTCTAATTCCTGTATAAAACTGAAAGAGATGCTAAACTAAAGATGATGGCTGGCATTCATGCTCTTTTGTCGCTCAACGTTTATTTGACCATTCTTGCGTTTGGAACAATATGTCATGGAATTCTTTACAGACAGGCAACAATGTATTAATATATTTGATTAAATAGAATGGAGAGTCAATATGATCGAAAAAAGAAAACAGTCTAGTTTTGTCTGATGGAGACCTTGTTTCTGTGTGAAATTTTTATCATTCTAACATTAATTCAAACAATAATTCCAACAAGGACTCGTGTGCTACATTCATCGCAATTCTAATGCTGATTCAATTTTGCCACATTGGGCTTTGTTTAACCAAGGATTTACCGTAAATCTGTCACCGAATAACTTGACATGAAGAAGTTAGAGAAATCTGTCAAAATGTTATTACATTTAAAGGTGGTCGAGCTGCTTTTGTTCCTTGGGATTTTTCAAGACAAAATTGCAGCAAGATCAGCTTTCTTAACAAACCTCAGCATATTTTTTTTTTCATGGCAAAAAAAACTTCTATAACCTTTACAGCTGTAACTACACGTGTGCAAAATCAGTTACAGTCAGCTGCAGGCCTACATATGCAATATGAATGGGCTCTTGAAGGGTTTACCGATGTGGAAATAAATTCTTGTGATCTAAAGGGAGGTAATGAGCCTAGCATGCTCTTTTTTTCTCCACTCATTTCTTGTTTTGACCATGCCACAATAGCATGGGTCTAATGAAGCAGGGAGAACAAACAGTGCACTTCATTCCTGCTGCGTTATTTGGTTGTTGGGCCAAATGGCCATGCTACTTCTCCTACTAAACAAATGTTGTGACATTGTTCGGCAGTGTTGCTATAATAAAGACATAAGCAAAGATATGAATGACACTGTAAACATGCAATAATTATGGGTCGATGCAGTTTAAAGCTGTTTGGTAACGCCAGGCTCTGACACGGAGGAACTTTCCAGAGGATCAGGTTGCTGTTCAGCAGCTGTTGCTGCAAGGGATGCATTTTTGTTCCACCTTCATACCTCTCACACACCAAGGGGTCTTCATTGTTCTTTTCTTGTTGGGATGTAACGCTGATTTGGTTGTAGTGGGGTTTTCTTGATGCAAGAGCTTTGGTGCATTTAAACTGAACTTGTGAATATGTACTCTTAGTATGGGAAAACAAACACCTGCCAGTCGGGTTAAAATCACAAATATAGTCTTACCAGGCCGCTGGGAAATATGAACATTAAGCATAAACTAGCAGAAGTTGATTAATACATAAGTCATACAATTAAGTCAGAAAATACAAAGACAGTGGTGTCTATGGATGCAAGACAGATCCTTGCAGAATGTCAGTATTTCTCAAAGGTGTGTTAATGAAGAAAGACACTGTATGTAAGTGTACAGTGTATCTACAGTTAACATCGCTCATATGTTGCATTATAACAAGTATGTTAGCATATTTTATTCGTCGTCTTCCGCTTAATCCTGTTCAGGGTCGCGGGGGGAAGCTGGAGCCAATCCCAGCTGATTCTGGGGCAACATGGGGCAACACCTATACATTCTTTTAACATTTATTTTTATTGTATCTTTTATCATGTATTTCTTTTATTATTATTATTATTATTATTATTATTATTATTATTATTATTATTATTATTATTATTATTATTGAGGTTTGCCTTCTAACATTTATGGTATTGCATGATTTGACTACAGCTAATGTTTGCTTACTTCCAGCCCCATGTTAAGTCGCAGCCCTCTTAGTTCTTCCTGCTTCCAGCTGTCAACTCTGAAAGTCTTTGTGCTTGGATTGCCCTGACTTGCAAGTCACTGGATAAACACCTCTGCCATATAAATAAATGTAAGTGTAAAGTGGTGAACACCAGTTGGGAGTTGAACCTTCACATACTTACAGTGGATGTTTGCCAGTTTGATGTCTTCCCACACCATCTCTCTGATGTCTTTCAGGCCAGGGTAAGGCATTTCCTTCAGGGAAGATCTGTAGCTTTCACCCGGCTGAGAGAGTCAGCTCTGGAGATCAAAAGTTTTATCACTGCAGGAGCAGCAAAGCATGACTACAGGGTCCACCAGAATGATGGATCTGACAGGAGCTCATGTCTCATAGCATACAGTATGCTGTGTGAAAGTCTTGCATGGGCGTTTTCTTGAAGGTTTTTGGTGCGTAATAGCACAGAAAATATCCTGGGTAATGTTGCATCATTTGTTCATTGTCTGCCTTCCACACATTAAGGTTCAACTAAAGTTAGAAAAAAAATAAGAGTCTTGTATATTGCCAATATATTCCTGCATAAATATTCCTAATTGTAATTATCCCACAAATCTTTGCACATTGGTTTTGAATTAGCAATATGGATTCCACCCATCATCTAGCTAACATTGCTCAAGTTCCAAACTCCACCCCACATGCCTGACTCTCACATAACTTCTGAATAGGGCTTAAATTACAGCACTAGTTACATCTGAGTACAAGTTTTGTCTTACTAGTTACAAGTCACATGTTACTGATCACATTTACCAGTTACTGTGCTACTAGTTGACGTCGATGTTCAGTCTAGTCGCACCTGAGGTCTGATATATCCTCACGGCACTGGATAACACAACTCTGAACACCACCCAAAGATGCTTTATTCTTTTTCAACTGTTTTGTTTGTGAAGTGGGAAATCCCGAGCATTTAAGACTAACTGCTGTCATTTTCTGAATGCTGTTCAAGCGAATATATGACAACAACTCAAATGAACTGCTCTATGTTTATTATCGTTGCAATTACATCTGCCCCAAATGTGTAACGATAAAATAGTGTGTGATTGCATGAGTAATTATAAGATATGAGCAACAGACTATCACATGCATACAGCCAAAGAAGAGCTTTCTAAATGCACTTTCTGGAGCATTTTCAGATTTTGAGCTTCAGGCTAGCCGTAAACCACAGCATATGCTTCATTTGTTTCCCATAACCACCTGCTCAGTGACGATAAACCTTTTCTGGCTCTCATGAAGCTGTTTAGTAATAAATCTCTTGTGCCCTGTTGCCAAACCTAGGATAACAGACATGGTTCTTCGTCAGATGATGAGTGATTGCAAGCTAAACACGCAGCAATTGGCGTAGTAATGCTTGCATCACAGCTAATGCTAGCTCCACAGCTGGCAAAAATCAGTCAGCTGCAACAGTCATTTGGTTAGATGCAGATGTTATTTTGGCGTGCTTGATCTTAATTGGAGCGATGCTGAACTTTCCTTATCTCTCTATAATATCAATCCATAGATACCTATGGTCACACACCAGTTCTGGAGAGTAGACAGCTCCAAGTAGCGATGTTATTACCTAGATAATATTCTGAATATTAGATATTTTAACGAATGATTATCTTGTAGCTTGACTACTTGCATTTGCAAAGTATCTTCCTCAACACTGCAACACACATACAAACTACTGGAGATACAATTGTACCTGTATGTGAACCAGTGCCAGTGCTCTTTGAAATAAATGTATATGGTTCACACTATTTAATGCCACATGTTGAGCTGAGGCAGGGTCCTCTCGAGCAAAAAAATCTCTGCCAAGTGCAGTTTTGTCATTGGTTGGCAGGTCCTATGAATAGCACATGACTAAATGTGTCGTGAGATTTCCACTCTGCTCTCTCGTGAAGAATTTATGAGGACAATGCTTTGAGATTCCCTCCTTTGTTCCCCCAAACCACACACACTGACAGCACCAACGGATTTCCAAAGTAATCTACACCTCTGCAGTCCTCTGGTGGCATATGAGGTTAGTTGTGTTGGACCACGTATTCCAGAAGTGCTCTTCAGGAATGCTGAAGGACAAAAAAAAATGTGTGCTTTCTATTTCATCCCTGTAGCTACTCTAGAGAATGAGTAAGAGGCTATTTTGAAAATATTCAAGATTAAGGTCGTATTTAGGATCAAGATTCAGGATTGAACGTCATTGTTCACTGTTTAGGATTTTAGTTTACTTTTTTTTTTTTTTTTTACATAAAAAATACAAATTATATAAGCTATACATTATGGATGTTGTTAGATTTTTTTGGCAAAGTCTTTAATAAGGGGAACACCTAGCCTGGAATTGGCAGACTTTCATTGAGCACCCACACTAAATAGATTTCATCTTAAAACATTTAAGCATCCGTCATTGTTTTTGAGAAGCGACAATAGTGAAAGACTTGAATGGAAATTAAGCAAGCTTAGCAGCAGTTGCTAATTTGTCAGTGCTGCTAAACCCTCTATATTTACATTTACAATGGTATTAATTACATTTACTAGACACTTATCCAGAGTAATCTAAAAAAAACTGATGTGTCAACTTGGAAAACAAATCCTCATATTAATCCACATAAGCTTGGGTCCAAAGATACAACAAGTGGAAGGAGCTGCCACATACATAAGGAAGTAAGTCGATGTATTTTAGTGCTTGGTTCAGTGGATATTCAGTCTGCATTTGAATATCCTGGGAGAAGTTGCACCACCTAGACCAGGGGTCGGCAACCTGCGGCTCCGGAGCCGAATGCGGCTCTTTCATCCTTTTGCTGCAGCTCCCTAATGCCCCCCCACCCCCGGTCCGCAACTTTTTATTCCGCCGCCACCCTGTCCACAACTTTTTATTCCCCCACCACCCACTGACACCCCCCCTCCCCCCCCTTGGTCTGCAACTTTTTGTTCCGCAGATGTCAAAAAGGATTTG
>JAQMCW010000012.1:6391719-6407878 GCA_030068335.1 Chrysichthys cranchii
TGTACAATTCAAAAGCAAAGGAAAGGAATCAACAGCATCCCGCTCAGGTCGACCTGGGCCCTCGGACAGGTGTCTTCGGACTGTCAAGAGGATTGTTAAAATAAATCTTTGTAATGTTGCTGTTGAAAAGGGACTCCAAGTAGTCAGAGAATTTCTGTGAGGCATCACCATCAACTTGGCTATTATGTTCTGAATTATACACTGTATATGACGTGTGATCATTCTTCAAGAGAAATGACTTTTTCACTGGCAGGATAAATACTGCGGGGAATTAACTATGCTATCACAACACTACTTCCCAAGTGATGTAAAATGCAGCAGACGATCAATTTTGTTAGGAAATTAAACAAATACAAACAATCTCTAATCTATTTATCTGAGATCTATAGTTTCTTCAGAACATTCTCCTCCTTCTCCATAATAATCATCCCCATCATCTGGTATGGCAGCTGCATCAGCAGCCTTTCACTGGGTGGTAAAATTGGCCAAGCACATCATTTTGTCACTACTCTTTCGAGACTCCAATATCGAAACCTTGTGAGAGGCACATGTGCAGTATCATCAAAAACCCCATAAACACCGGCAGAGGCCTATTCATACTGCTGCCATTTGGCCACCTTGCAATCATATGCTCAATCTTTCTCCCTACTAAATCCATAATAAACTACCTCATCTTCCCCAGATGTTCACTTTACAACACAAGTGCAACTGTCCTCATTTCTTTAGCTTGAGCTACAAGCTTTTTGCACAGACCAATGTGTATTGGGTGTATTGTATGTTAACATATGTTAATCCCAATTTGCAGTGTTTGCAATTTTTTAATAAAAATGTTTTAGGATTTATTTTAGGTTATGCTCAGTGATTATAAGAAACCTGAATTAGAATCTGTCTACTTTTTATGTTTGAATTTGCAGGAGATTTTGGTGTCATTGTTAGTGTTGTTGCCTTGGCAATGCGTGTCCGAAGGAACACTGAAGAGAGGTGAGTATTTATTTGGCTGTTGAGTCCAAATATCATGCATCGTTCACCAGAATCAATGTCTCCTCCTTTAAGGGTTGTGTTAGGTATTGCATTATCCTGATCAGTTCCACACTTTCAGAATTAGGAATGTAACCAAATATGAATACATTATTTTGAATGTACAGATTTTTTGCCAGTTAGTTGAGACTAAAGTTAGGCACTGGGACAGAAATCCTGCAGATTCTTCCCTAGAGAAATTCTGCAGACTCTGTAGGACTTTGCCTTACTTCAGGTTCATGTGTTTATTATGTGATATGTGATATGATGCATCATAATTCTTTTCTTTCTTTTTTTTTTTTTTTTAAAAAAAAAGGAGAAACCTACATTGCTAAACTATATTTAAGAGCGACACAAAACCTTAACATCTAGTCTCAAATAGACCTGAAAGCCGCAATAATCTGCTTTCAGTGCTTCTCTCAAATAGCACTGATGGATCTGCTCAGTCATCCTCTCAACCTCCAGGATGAGAGGCTCAAATTAGCGCCACATTTATTCTGTTCTTTAGAGAAGGAGAAAGCTAAGCATGCATTTATGTATGACCGTTCGATCCAGTTTCTGAAGTGTTCATAACCATGGCCCTCTCTGCAAAATAATAGTCGAGTGCATGATCAGGACCAGGGCATTATTCAAGTGTGGATGACTGTAGGCAATACCAGGCGATTGTTCACTTTTGATAGATAGATAGATAGATAGATAGATAGATAGATAGATAGATAGATAGATAGATAGATAGATAGACAGAAATGTTCATTGCAGGTGTAACTCTATTGATTTTACTATATCAGTAGAGAAGCTATTTGTCAGCTGGCATTCTTTAAAATGTACACATTAAATAGTGGGTGTCCATGCTCTGATGCCGTGCCCGCTGGCAGTCCTGGTCCCTGGTGGCGGCTCTCTCTGCTCCAGCTGCATGTGTGTAACAATATGCAGTTTCCCTTGAAGGCTTGGCATCATAATGCTGAGACAGATTATTATATGTACTGTAAAAGTGAAGCATATGCTCTGCAAGTTACAGGAAATTAGGTTATCAGATACAGTGCCCTACAGCTTTTGTATAAAATCTATTTAAAAAAAAAAAAAGATAGAACAGAGTTAGCTCGTTTACCTTCACCTCAAGCTATTTAATTGATTAGACTGCCTGGGACTTTACTCTTGGATTGTGGAACAATGTCCTCAGTAAATATGAGGTGTTGTGTGTTTAAGGTGTAGTGTAACTTTTAGATCAGTTCAGGATCCCAAATGCTGCAGAAACTGAATCAGTTCGACTGAACACGATTCATTCACTGACTATTGTTGTTCATAATGCTTGAGCAATTATGCAATGCAATGCAATATGACATTAACACGATCATTTAAATAATTTTCTTGAAATCACATAGAGTTGAAAATGCAGTTGCTGGGTTGGGAAAAGGTTGTTTATTACTTTACAAATGTACACCTTAGCAAGAGCATGTCCATGCATTACACGTGATGATAAGAATAAAGCACCCTTCTTGAATATTATTGGGAGATCAGTGAGATTGGGGTGCCATTAAGGCATTGCGATCTTTTTTCAAGCTCTTTAAAAAATGTAAAGAAAATAAAAAAAACCTGAAATGCATTAAGGCATCATTTCTTCAAAGTTTCTTTGCTGCCAATAGCCGTATTTTGTGATTATCATAGCGTTACCAAATACACAATCTGTGGTTAAGTAACATACATGCTAACGACAAGGAGACTTTTAAGACTTTCCTGACATTCTATTTAAAATGTATTAATATTAATTACTTACTTTCGACTGATAATGTGGGTCACAAGGGTGTGCTTTCAAAGTGACCTCATCCATTTATATCACAGTATCATCGGAAATAAATGGAGAAAATGACTGAATGTCATTTTCTTCTTTCCATGATCTTCAGGAAATGCAGAGGATGCAGCTTCCTTTGGAACATGTGGCATGGCAACAGAGCGACAGTGTTGAGTGAATGTTGTGGGAATATAATATACATTTTTCATAAGCTGTAATGGATGCATCATGGAAAAAAATGTTTCAAGCATGAGATATTAAATGGATTCTCACCTTTATGTACCAATAGTACATTTTCAAAGTATTGTAGTGATTATATTTTAAAGTAAAGTGTAGTTACAGTTGGCTGGACCCAGTGACTTTGGACTACAGCTGATTTTCTTGTTGTAATATGGGAGTCGGGCTGATCAGGATTCAGCAGAAAAGGAAGAAGTGAAGCTGGTTGGAAACATTCCTCAGCAGCGTCGACAAGCAGAAACATAATTAGAGACAAAAAGGCTAATGATAATGGGCTACACACTTGTTAATGGATTCTCATTAGGACTATTTCTGTTCATGTCTGCAGTTGAAGAAAAAATAACGATAATGTTGCCTTCAGGCCAATCCTTTTGGTCAAAATCAAAGAGTTTTGGTTGGTCTTCCTGTTTTCCACTCCCACAGAAACTCTGAAATAACACGATCCCTTTGATATGAGCTTCATGGCCTGCTATGAGGACGTTCCGTTCGTTTGTTAAGTCCCTTTTGTTCTAAGGGCTAACGTCCATGTGTGTTGCACTGTGCGGTGCTGCTTTTGAAGATTGTTGGGCAAATGTGCTACAAATTGACACAGTGGAACAAAAGAATGATGGGCTCAGAGTTTGCATTAGTTATGTGGTGGTGATGCTAGAAAGAATATTCCTAAGTAATACAGAAAGAAAATGGCAGATTAGATTTTTGTCAATGAATCGGGGGCTTGTTGGAAATTGGAAGAAAGTTTAGGATTTTTGAAGCAGGAAAAGCAATAACCTGTCCTGTGCTGTTGTTCTTGTCCTTGTGTTGGGAAGGCTATAGAAAAAGGAAGACTGCTGGGCATACAGTATGAGGAGTGTAGGTGAGCTTTGCTGATTTGAATTCAGCTCAGGTTCTTTTCAAGCCTGTCATGCTGGGCAGTGGAATTAAATATTTGCTTCCCTGGTGGGAAAACTACACAGAGCTACAGGCTGGTCTTGTCCATGGCTATGCCTGTAGGGGAGGTTTGCACTGACTGTGGGGTGCCAGTGCACACCTGAGGACTTCTGTGCTCTAAGAATGGGAACGAGGATGCTACTGAAACACCTTTTGTTGCTCGGCTTGAAATGAAGTATTGTTACTCCACGAAAAAAAAGGCCTGAGCAACACACAGATCCCTGTTGTGTAGATCTACACAGGGTACAACAAATGATCTATCATCATGTAACACTGTCTTTAAGAAGAGTGTTACCAATGCTTCTAATAAGCCATTACAATACAAGTGTATTATGTATACAAGTGTATTGTGTATTGGAGTTGAATTAAAAAAGAAAAACGTTGAAGGTCATACAAAATATAAAATATACATCTTTCTGTCATTATGATATTATGTTTTCATAGAAGTAATAGAATTTTATTCACTCCAGTTGTTGTGTCAGCCCTTTATAAAAGCTGACACTTGTTGGAATAAGTGCAGGTGTCCAAACAACGTTTTTTCAGTGTGCCTGAGCAAAGACTTTTATTTGTTGTTATTATTATTATTATTATTATTATTATTATTTAGGGGTGGCATGGTGGCTAAGTGGTTAACACTGTCGCTTCACAGCAAGAAGGTCCTGGGTCCGATCCCCGGGTTTGTGGGGTTTGCATGTTCTCCCCGTGTCTGCGTGGGTTTCCTCCTGGTACTCTGGTTTCCTCCCACAGACATGTACATTAGGTGGATTGGCTGTGCTGTGAGAGATCATCAGGTGTACCATGGAAAATGATCCTAAATTTCTTCTAATTGGTCTGAAAATGATTATTTACTGCAAATAATTCGTCTTCGTTCATCTATGTGAGAGTGACAGGCAGAACAATTAAATACTCTTCCTCTAGGTGGAAGAAGGCGGCTAATTGATCTGTGTGTCTACCTATTGCTTATACTTTTTGCAACGTTTTTATTTGGCGTTGTGCCGTCGGATTTTTCTGATGCAAAATATGTGCCGTGACTCCAAAAAGGCTGGAAAACACTGCCCTAAATTGTGTGTGTATGTGTGTGCGTATGAACCCGAGTTAGGGGAGGGTTGGGCGTGGGGCTAGCAACCTCACCCTGTAGAATGCACTTAGCTAAGGAAATGTCAACCGAACCCCGTGGGGGCCGCTTGACACCCTATGTGCCGGACGGCACGACAGGAATGAGAGAGAGACGTTATTATTTAAAGATCTCCACCTTTACCGTGTGGCTGCTCCAAGTGCTTCTAGTTGAAAATCTCTGAACCTTTCAGAACGGTGTTGCTCCTTTTCAGACAACCAATCAGATAGCGGCTCCTTTTCAGGCAAGCGATCAGCAGTTCATGGTGATATGTTGTCAAGATATTGTTGTCATAGAAACAAAAATCTGGAAGCCCTGTTTTTGACAAAGGGCTGGAATGAAGTGCTCCCCAGTGCCCTCCCAACACTTTTCTCATAGCGAAAAATGCTATACGGACCCCTGCCCCAAGCATTTATAAACATTTATGTAGGTCTATGTCATGCCACGGTCATCAACAGTTAATGTAGGAATTATGCCTAAATGATATGACATTCAAAATCATTGACTTTATCTAGTTCACATAAGAGCTTCGTTTTAATAAATCATTTCAAACCACATACTGTATCTCTAAGCTGCACTGCTTGAAGTTTAATTTTCTGCGATTCGGGATTCAGAATCAGCTGAAACAAACTCAACACTAAATCAGGATGATGAATGAAAGGAGCATGGAGAAATGTGCCATTCCTGTTGCAAAGTTGCACACAAATCCTTTAATTTGTCCTCCAATCACAAAACTTTCCATAACCAGTGAGCAAATTCGTTTTTGTTGGTCCCCCATCTGTTTCCTCAATTGTTTATGCTCAAGCACAGCTTCTATCTCTCACTAGAGCACTGAAATCACAAACAGGTCAGTCAAATTACATGAAGCTGATTTAGCTTGTGATTTCCAAACAGTAAATAATTTTTTTCGGGCGAGTTCGGAACAGCAACAGAACAAAACATTAGTTACAAGCAGACTGCATAGATTGACTTGATTTACTGCACGGATTGACTAAAAAGCTTCTTGCTTCATTAGGCATAGCATTAGCTAGTTGACTTACCAGTGTAAGCTAACATGGCTGGATATGGCAGTGTAAATTCACTTCTCTGTCACATGAGTCAACTGATGAATTTTAATGATTGGTGGGTGATCTCATTCAAAACAAGCCACGAGTCACTCTATAACTATGTTTGAAAAATATGTAGGTGTGAGTTTTACGAACAAAAATAACCTGAAATGTGCTTTACACACTCTAAAACATAATAGGGCTTTTAATTAAGATTCCAGGATCATGTAATTATTTTTCTGCTCTGACACACTCACGAAATCTTGTAATTAACTGGTGAGGTGAACCAGTATTTGTCAGCAGTGACACTTTAATCACAGAAATACAGTAAGTTTGTCTAGGCACAAAAATGAAAAACATTTTCCGGAGAGTTTGTTTGATTAACCCACAATCATGCTGCCTGTTTACTTTGATTTTCACACCTCCTTTGTTTTTGTTTGGTGTACGGTGGTGGACCAGGACCTTCCTAATTATCACCACACACAGCGTGGGTTCCCCATTCACGCTGGCTGACATTTTGATTCAGGAGCAGGAAAGGGAAAGCAATCAGCAACCAGCCTGGAGCATCCAGCAGTGATCGCCATCCATTTGTGACATGTTTATGTCGCTTCCCGACACTGCCATCACTATGCAGGAGCCGGTGTTCTGTCAGAAGTGAGCCTCTGCCTTTGCATGCTTCACTGGGTTCTGAAGCGTGCTTAAGGACACAGCCACACAGCAGGCCATTGCTCCCTGTGTGTGCATAGCCTTTGAAAATGTCTGCAAAACAGCAAAATTAAACAGAGAGCAAGTTAGCTTGTGTGCGTGTGAATGAGCAATGCTGGAATGAATCCCTATTGCTTCCCTAACTATCTCTAACTAAACAGAAGATTAAACTTTGAAATTTGGCTTTGTTACAGAATCAAGGCCCTCTCTAAAAGCCCCCCTAGGATGACTTAACTTAAATATTTCTTATTTTTCTAGCAAGAGTGTAAAATGAGCTTGCGGTGCCTTTTGTTTCACTTTGACAGTGAAAGCCTTGTAAACTGAACGGCAATAAAAGCTTAGGTAATGCGGATGTCATTATTGCCGTGATAGTGAAGGTTATGCAATTTGGATGCAATTTTACTCACTGGTGAATTAAGTAAAAGAAACAGAAACTGAATATAGAATACAATACACAAAGCTGAAAAGGAGAGTGCTTTCAAAATGTAATAACAGTCGATGTTTGTTACTCCAGTGGTTGTTATCACAGTGACATCGCTAGTGCTGTTACAATGCACTTTAATGGCCATTTCTTCCTAAATAAAATAAAGAACAAGAGCTTCTTTTGTCACGCTGGACTCAAGGTTCCAGAATGAGATGCAGCTGTACGAGTCATGGCAGAGATTCAGCCAGTTCAAGCTTTGGAAACTCAGCCGTTTGAGAAGAATGTACGGATGAGGACGTGAGAGAGCTGGACAGATGAAAGGACTAAAGTGCTGCTGTGTCACTTTATTTAAGTAGGCAAGTTGAATGGCATCGTGGGTAATGTAGAAAACCAAAGTAAAAACTCAATGAAATTTTATACTAGAAGAGAAAACTCAGAATTTCATTATAAATTTTCATTGTAAATTTTAAAAGTGGCTAGCTCACACATCACAGAGTGCAGCTGTTAGTTTTTGATTTGAAAGCATGTGAACGCTACTCTGTGTGCTCTCTGTGCAGCAAAACCTCCTCAAATTGACTGTTAGTTATCTCTTTGAAACCTATTTTGAAATTTTTCTTCATCTATGTGTCATGCGTGGAAGGTTTGAACAAAAAAAATCGTTTTCTTTTCTTCAGATCTGTTATATGCGAACAACTAAACAAAAATGGATTGTATTGGTCCAAAAGGATTTAACATATAGCTTCTTTGACGATATGTTTTCAATTTCACATTAAAATTTAAGACTCACTCGCTCATCTTCTGCCGCTTAATCCTGTTCAGGGTCGTGGGGGGAAGCTGGAGCCAATCCCTTCTGACTTCTGGCTAGAGGCGGGGAACACCCTGGGCAGGTCGCCAATCCATCGTAGGGCCAAGACACAGAGACAGACAACCACTCAAGGTTAAATTCACACCTACAATTAGAATAGCCAATTAGCCTAATCCCCTCTGTGCATGTCTTTTGACTGTGGGAGCAAACCCGGAGGAAACCCATGCGGCCACAGAGAGAACATGCAAACTCCACACAGAAAGGCGCCCAGGTCGACCCCGTGGATCGAACCTAGGACCTTCTTACTATGATGCAACAGTGCTAACCACCACAACACTGTGCTACCCGAGGGGTGAATAATCAAAGGTTATTAGGGTGTTCCTTCATTTGTGGAAGGCGACAAGCCACACTCAAAATCTGGAGATTGTCTTATGCAATAACTTGCATTCCATTTGATACAGTGCCTCATACATGTCTGAGTGATGATGTTGACAGCAGGAAAGCAGAATGGTGTTTCTGTGCTGTGCATATCAGACTGGTTGAGAGGAAGATGCATCATCTGATATTACTATATTGTCCAATGAAGCAAGTGTAGCAGGCTTAAGTCGGTTGCTAGTACAGATGAAGACAGGGACTCAGGCCGTAATCAGGATCTGCACATTTATTCAGCTCATTAGCTTCCGTGTTTTTGCCGGGAATGCGCAACTGCGTCACGCATGTGTGTCTCGCTAGTAACTGTCCCCCCTGCTACAACAGGTAATACGGAACCAATTAACTTATATACAAAACCCACTTACATCCAAAGCTGAAAGTACACTGAAAAATTGACTTTTGCAACAGAGATCATAGACAGGTTTTGAGAAGGTTCACCAAAATAATGTAATGTAAAGCAATTATCTTTTTCTTTTTTATATATATAAAATATTTACTCAGCTACACAAGGATGAATTCCTTGCTATCTTCCTCTCTAGCACAGCAGATATGACATGAATGACAAGCAACGATGTCCTTCAACTAAAATAATCAGAGAATATAGCATATTTTAATGTACATCCTTTTACACAATATTTTAAACAATGAATTGTTAAATCTGATCTTTACATTAAATGTAAAGATCTGTAATCTTTACACTTAATCTTTAATTACATTAAATCTTTCCTTCTGCCTTTCTATTAAGTTGCATGTCCTCTAGCCTAGACACTTACACTACTAAAACATTAAACTCTTAATATATTCTGAGTCATAGCTATTTAGAACAAATTATTAGTTTATTCTCTATAATGCATCTGTATTTGCGAACACACCTAGTTTTATATGGTCTAGTCTTTGTGTCTAAAGGCGTCTTCTGTATTTCTCATTACTGCATCAGAATAACACTTTTATCACTGAAAAACAGTCAAGAGTTAGTTGGTTTTCCTAATTAAATCAACAGGAATATTAGCTATGCTATCAGTAACATTTATTTAGCCCTCTGGTTTGTGCTGTCATGCTTAGCAGAGTGATTTATGTACAGCACAATCTCATGCAAAATGCTAATTAGCTAGCAAGCTATTTGAAAGAGACTAATCAGGTTGCAATAACACCAAGCCTGTCATACTCTCCCTTTTTTTTTGGCGTTCCAATATGTACATACGCTGTCCTAAATGATTTGTCCTTTTTATTCTTTTAATGAAATTATAAGACCTCTTGCAATAGAGCTTTCTATTGAATGTTAGCATTATATGCTTGACAGCAGCCTGCCGTGGCTTTATAGTGCTTTATAGAGCTGCTTTATAGTGAACTACATCAAGGCAGGCTCACTGTTGGAGGGTAGAAGAAGTGGTTCAGAGACTGCCTGAAGGCCTCCTCAAAGACTTTGACATTGATACTGGGAGCTATTTGTTCTTAACCACCCAACCAGCAGCAAGATCTCCAAAGGAGCCCATGCAGCAGAAGCCAAATGATTCATGGCAGCAGAGCAGAAGCGAGCCATACACAAGCCCTGAACATCAACCTCCACTAGCACACTGCCATCCTACCTGCCCTTCTTGTCGAAGAGCATTCCAGGCCCAGATTGGCCTCTCCAGCCACCCCATCTCTAACCCAGTGAAATCACGGTATATTTGACTCAAGAAGGACAAACAGCAGTACTATATACCTGAACGATCAGCAAAGTTTGAAGTAGTGTTGAACTTTATGGGTGACTCCAGTATCACTTCTTTTACTAAGCTATTTGTAGGGTTTCAGCTGCCTTCATTTACAATTTATTATTTAGTTAATCATGTTAAAGCTTGTTATTTACTAACAACCATAACATGATGACATGTGCTTACAAGAGTGAAGATTGTAAGTCTGGACCTAATGCAGGTATGTTACCTAATGATCATTTATGGCATTTTTTGTTCAGAGATCCTAGCACAAAAACACCACACACAGCACAGCATTGTGTTCATTTTAATTTTTGTGTTTGTTTGAGTTCATATCAATTCCTTATTTGATATTCGTCTTCGTCTTCTGCCGCTTAATCCTGTCCAGGGTCGCGGGGGGAAGCTGGCGCCAATCCCAGCTGACATTGGGTGAGAGGCGGGATACACCCTAGGCAGGTCACCAATCCACTGCAGGGCAACACACAGAGACAGACAATCATTCACACTCACATTCACACCTACGGGTAATGACAGTGCTAACCACTCAGCCACCGTGCCGCCCTCCTTATTTGATAAGTAATGACAAAAATTACAGATTTTTCAAGATGTTTGAGGAAAGTAGTGGTAACTCAGTGGACAAGACATTGAACTACTGATCAGAAGGTTGCAAGTTCAAATCCCAGCACTGCCGTGCTACCTCTGCTGGGCCCTTGAGCAGGCCCTTAACCCTCAGCTGCTCAGTTGTATAAATGAGATGGATGTAAGTCGCTCTGCCAAATGACTGCAATGTAATGCAATGAAAGGCTTGAAACTATTAAATTCCCCTGTAATATAAAATAAAATAAAATATCTGGCTTCATCTTGGTTCATCTTTCACAACATAGGAAGTGAGCAGACTGACCATCATAGTTAATAAGTAGACTGACCAGTGTAACATCTTTACTTTTCTCTCTATTTCGTCATCAACTACACAATGGTTTTCTGGAGCAGATTTTCTTTACACACTTGATTTCTTTATTTTCTCTTGAGTTCCGAGTCTGCAATAGCAAAAAGACTACTTTTGTTCTTCTGGTAATTGACCAAGGCTTGAACTAATCGCCGCAGAACAGAGTTGGTCATGGTGTACAGTGTCATACTGGGATTTTGTATTGCTAGCGCTTTGTTGTAACTTTGTTTTAATTCCTCGGAAGACATATGGCACACACAGGATGCTTGCTTCTCATTCATCCCATCCATCCATTATCTATACTGCTTATGTGTTAAGGGTCACTGGGGAATTGGAGCCATTCCCAGCTGATTTGGGGTAAGAGGTGGGGCACACCCTGGGCAGGTCGCCAGTCTACTGCAGAGCAAACACAGAGACAAACAATTGCTTGTTAACAGCTTGCCAACAATGTCTCTCAGGAACAATCATTCACATTCACACTTGCACCTATGGGCTATTTAGAGTAGCCAGTTGACCGAACCTGTGGGAGGAAACTGCAGTGCCAAGAGGAAACCCATGCAGGTATGGGGAGAACATGCAATTCCACACAGAAAGGCTCCAGTCAGTCAGCAGGTTTAAACCCAGAACCTTCTTGCTGTGAGGTGACAGTGCTGCCCACTGCACCGCTGTGCCATCGTGATGCACGTACACACGGGAGACACAAAAATGTCTTACAAAGGATGTATTGCTGGGATGACAGATTGAGTGTGCTGTCTTTGTGTTGACAATGGGACTCACCATCCAAAGGTTCATAAATAGTCTTGAACAGGTGTGGTGTAAAACAAATGAGCTGAAGAATGGTTTTAGTTGCGGGGCACAATTTAAGAAAGACTGAAGCAATCACAATCATCTAAAAACTGAAAATGCCCTGCAAGACAACAATATTGCATGTAATACAGGTTGCCAACAACATCTCCAAATGATGTACTATTTTATTAGTGATTTATGAAGCACCAGTGGAAGAAAACAATTTGCTGTGTTTTGAGGCTCACAAATAGAAACCAACACGCCACAGAAAGGATTCAGTGTATACCTGGATAATTTCAAGCCAAACTCTAAAGATGCTTTCTCAAATCAAATGAAGTTGAAAGCATGTAAATGGACCATCAATCATATGCTCTGTTTTTGATGGGGACTTCAAAGTGCATTGTGGTAGCGGTCATCTGTCTCCTCTCTGTCATCTCTCTCTCTCTCTCTCTCTCTCTCTCTCGATGATACAGGCTCCTTCATGATATACGTCCTTTGCGGCCTTGATAGCCTGTGACAGCTTTAAAGTTTGCTGATGCACTGTTTCTGTATGCATGGCATGAAGGATTGCAGTGATCGATGGCACATTTGTATTCTGTCCACCTCTGCCTGCCGTGTGTTGGTGAGTTAGGGTTCAGAGGTTCTGTGTATTACCCAGCATACACATAACTAGCTTTTCTATGAGTTTATAGTAATTTTAGTTGTATTTTCTTTAGATATATTAATGCAATTACGGTTCAAGAAAGAACTGCCATGTTACTCCATTACTGGCAGCACTTCTTGCCTGTCCAATAAAGTGTATATATTAACGGACTTAAATTTGTTTTAAAAGCTATAACTGGACTAGCACCCACCTATACTGTATGGCCGAATGTTTAATTGAATATGTTCCTGTCTGAGATGTTCCAGGAAGAATAGCAAATGAAGTAATGAAGCTGATTTTAGTGCAGCTCCCTCCCACAGCAAACCCAGCATGCATTTCCAGTGTAAAACAACTTTAAATTGATATTTTCTCTAGTTCTGTATTTGTTGTGTTATTTAATGATGTTTTGAATTGAAATTAGTCTCTCTACAGTTCTCTTATGCCTTCATGAGCTTTTAGAATTATTTATTTTGAGAATTTCTTTCACAAATTCTCCTTCCTCTTTTCTGTTGCCTTTTCTCTGCAAAGCATTTTTGAACATCATGGTAGCACGGAACGACACTACCCATCAGCCCCTGCACATCACATGAGTCTGTCACATGCCTCATATATCACCTTCACCTGTGCCTCTTTGTGCCTTGTTAAGCACCCTGTTTAATGCTGTTGGCTTTGTGTTTCTTTTTTTGTTGTGTCAGCCTTAGTATGGTTTGTTCCTTGTCTAGAGTCCATGTTCATACTTGTAGTCTTGATTTGGTTGGTTGTTTATATGGGAACTTAATTAAAAAAAAAATGCATTGGCATCCCCTTTCATTTCTTATATATGTGACATCAAGCTGCATGTAAACATATAAAATGTGCTATACAGATCCTATTTATTGTGTTATTATTATTGTTGCATTTACGCCTATGGTGCAGACTGGATATTTGTATGAAATTGAACAGCTGTGAAGTATTAAAGATGGCTTATTTATTATTTAATGCCATGGTTGCCCAAGCCAGCTAGTTGTTTTAAAAACGCTTTAGGTTGTATATTTTCTAACACATTGCTGATTGCTTGGTTTCACTGCCATGAGGTTGAATTCATTAGGTGTAGCTTTCATTCTCAGTATGCTGTTTTTTCTCCCTTTTTTTGGTTTTCTTTTTCCTGCAGTGGTGCATCAGTTCTTGCCACCTGAAAATGATCTGTAATATTCTCAGACTACAAGCAATCGATATTAAACCGACTGGTGTGTTTTGTGAAGGTTCATATTCCTCAGCTGCCCTTTTTCTTTCTCCTGCATGAATTATCCATAAGTTATTTAGAAATAAATAAAACAGGGAACGCCTGTCTTTCGGCAAAAGTGTGTGTGTGTGTGTGTGCGTGTGTGTGTGTGTGTGTGTGTGTGCATGCACAGGCGTGTGTGTAAATCCCACTGGAGTTTATGAAAGGTCAAGTTAACAGCAAGTCCTAGAGATGGGTCTGTGAGTGTTGTGAGTTGAAATGTCCTTTCACATCCAGGTCCAGTACCCCGTCAGCAGACACAAAGGAGAACTTCAGCACACCACGATTCCACTTAACAAATGTTATCATGCATGTAATATTCAAATTTGAACATCCTCACACAAGAGATTTTGATTAATTAGTATTTATTTAAAAGACACGGTGTTCTGTCTTTCACCTTCTAATTATCATACCAGGAAAGAATCTCACCTCCAACCCCCCATACTGGGGTATAATTATCTTTTTTTGTATTTTACTAAAAGCCGAAAAGTATTCAGCATCTGTATGTTTGTGGGATCCTATGAATTAGCATTAAACCTTCACATTTAAAAGCTAGTCACACATATGCTATTTTCCAGTGCCCTTCTAAAAGGTTTTGCAGTGAGCCCCTGTTGACACAAGTAATGGGCCATAAAACATCATGTAGAAAGCTGTTGACAGTTCAAGACACACACACACACACACACACACACACACACACACACACACACACACACACACACACACACACACACACACACAGAGTCAAAGCCTGGTCCTTAGCAACAAGTTTAGACTTGAGTTTTGAACAAAAGTAACCTGTTCACATTGACGTGGTTCAAGCAGTGCATGTTGGGAAACCATTAACACTCAGAGGACCTTGTGGGTTCTTACAATTCCTTTGCTTGGCTCATTATGCCCCTAAAAGAGTGAATTGTCAGTAGACTTTCTCATTCTAATCATTTCTCACTCATTCATTTTCTATAGCGCTTATCCATTGTGGGTCACGGGGAACCTGGAGCCAGTTCCAGCTGACTTTGGCACAAGGCTGGGTACACCCTGGACAGGTTGTCAATCCATTGCAGGGAAAACACGCAGGGACAAACAACCACCAGCACTCACATGCACACCTATGGGCAATTTAGGTAGACAGTTGACCTGATATGCATGTGTTTGGACTGTGGGAGGAAACTGGAGTACCTGGAGGAAACCCACACAGGCACAAGGAGAACATGCTAACTCTGCATAGAAAGGCATCCTGGTCGACCCAGGGATCAACCAACACACACATGGGGTGCCCCCATTCTGATGATTTATTAAGTGAAGAAAGTGAATTATGAGACACTAGAGGTTATTCTGAGGAAATGTAATGCAAATCTGTACTCTGTACAAGCAGTGGTACTCAGCCGTGGTAAAAGTGGCATCTTGTGTATGTGTGTGTGTTTACAGTGCACTGGTCTTAACAGCACTCTTCCCAAAACACATAATCTTATATTGCTTCCTTCAATCAAATGATATTACAATGAGTCTTTGCTATTGTTTTCAGTTGTTGTTTTTCTTTTTTTTAATTTACACCTTTTCCATGTTTCAAAGATCGGGGCTGTATGGTGGACGCTGTAAGATCAGACATCTCAATCTCAGAACAGTGTCAAGAGTTGCTGTGGCTGTATGAGGGCGTGCGTTATCATGAAGGAGAGGAACACCTTGTGCTCATCATTCAGCATCGAAGGCACTCATCCTGCACAACTTGCCATACTTGAGAACCTCCATGACGGTGTTATGTGCAGATCTGATACCGACATCCAATTCCCTGGCCAGAACTTCTAAAGAAATGCGCCTGTTTTCATGAACAATGGCGTCAGCTCGACCCACTTTCTCGTCAGTGAGTCATCATGTTCCTCATCACAGATTGATATTCGCCCATTTTTAAACGCATCTACCCACTCGTACACTCTTTGCTTGCCAGTGCAGGCATCTCCATAGTGTTGCAACATTCTTCTGTGAATTTAATGAGGTTTTACCTTCCAACCGCAAAAATCTGGCGATTGCTTGCTGTTTCTTTCCTCTCTTAGAAAACAGCTAAGAATGCAGCCATTTTGTATACAGTGCATATCTGATTACGCATGCCACGCATTGTATTGGGTAATGTCCACTCCTTCACTAAGAACTTATCTTCCCTGAGTGGGAGTGTGAAACACCTGGGTTGTTCACTTCATGAAATATAGTGAAACCCTGCAATATCGTGGTTCACCTCTCGCGGATTCACTACATCACGGATTTTTGGCTTTCGCGGGACTCTGGAATATAAAATTTCATTTTAAAAAATGTTCATTCAAACATTAAAAGAACATTTA
>JAQMCW010000012.1:6425978-6436932 GCA_030068335.1 Chrysichthys cranchii
TTGGTAATTAACAAACTTATTTTATAAATACTGCATTTTATTTTTTTCCCTTGCACTCAGTGAGCGAAGCCACTGGGCAATCAGCTAGTATATCTATCTATCTATCTATCTATCTATCTATCTATCTATCTATATATATATATATATATATGTCCTTGGCCTGCAGCAACGGTGGAAGTAAAAACTCCCTGAGGTGACAAGAGGAAGAAACCTTGAGAGGAACCAGACTTTGGGACCAAACAGTTCTAGGGGCTTTTTGAGAAGATCTACCCCCTGGGGAGCTTCCCTGAGAACTACACACCTTCAAGGGCCTCTGTTTGCATTTGCTCAGTCTGGACTGTCTGTCCTTATCCTTGTTTTTTTTCTTGATTTTAACATTAAGAGGCTGTTTACGCTCCTAATATTTCACATAGATTTAAGACTGTACCCGACTCTAATAAATGTTTCCAGTCGACCTGGATTCAGTTGTTCAATACACAGATTGGGATTGAAAACTGTCCTCATAAACACATAATCCTTATCAGTTAATTGCAATTATCCTGCTCCTATTCTTTTTCTTAAGCCCTAAGTTTACATGTTGCTAAGCAATTCACATTGAAGGAATCTACTGTTCAGGATCTACAGAGACTAGAACGGCTTTGAAACCCTTTAGTAATGATAAACTGCTATTTATTCTGTAATTTTCACAGCCTTGTTTTTAACACCTAGAGAGACAGGAAAGATTTAATAAATCTCTTTGATGAAAGATGCTAGGTACTAATCCAACAAGTGTTTAGGCAGCTGACTCACAGTATTAGATTTTAGTTTATAACACAGCAGTGATCAGTGCTGCCAAGTCTGCACATTTCACATTACTAATGATGAAGAATGAGAGACTGATTTTAATTTTCTTTTCAATAATGTTGATAGTCATAATGCTAATGAATGAAGGCCTATGTACTTACCAGAATAGAGCTCAAGAACTATGTAAGCTTGCACTTATTCAGTGAATCAACACAGACTAATTCAAGGAAATAAACATTTCTAATGTGCTGATTCGCTAAACCTGACTATTTATTAAAATAAAAGCTATTCATGGATCATTTTGACCATGTTGGATGAAGAGTCTTGAGAGCTTCAACCAATGCTGAGAAGAGTGCATGAAAAGGTCATGCTTCCTAAAACCCATCATCAGCATCACCTGAGCACCACGGCCTCACACTTGTCAGTATGTTAGCTTATCAGATGACGTCTTACAATGATTCTGAATCATGTATGATATGACTTGGCAGTTGCATCTGAATCCAGCAAAAGAAACCTTTACATATCGTTCTTTCCAAATACTGCAACAATGTGAAGGAGCAGTCAATCGTACATTTCGACATAATGTAGGGTGTGCATCTCTTTCAGCAGCCATCAGAGCTGAGTTATTAGAATGTGAAAATCTGCACAAGTGTCATTGTGTCTCAGTCTCACACTAGGTATATGAGGCATGTAAGGACAATGGGTGTATAATTAGGAGTGTATGAATGTGTTTCTCCCTTGACAAGGAAATCTCTGAGGAAAAATGATGTGCTTGTTACAGATGATTGTTTTGCTGCACCACTTACAACAAACAGCACAACAGGAAAAAGAAAGAAACAATATAGCCTGAAAAGGCTATAGTTTCAATTCAACTCATTTGAATTTCATTTACGTAACGTTTTTAGCAACAGATTAGGTCATAAAGCAGCTGTACAAAATCTGGATTTAAATGTAAAAATTTAAATGAAAAAAATTAAGTTGAACACATGCTTCAGCATGTTTGCATAAGGACCTTTAATGAAGAAAAGTCTTTCCAGATGCATGTAGTGAACGCCTTTTCTTTTTCTTTTTTAATTATTATTATTAAAGTTGGTCAGTTTCATACACTTTTAACAATAGATCCTAAACGTGAATTTAGACTAGTCAGTCTTGATGACCTGTTTCTTTACATCATATCAAGAGTTACATGTGTCAGTAGTATTTAGTGTACAGTATTTAAAGTTCCTGCTAAATATAGGATGTCCCCATCTTGGCAATAAACTGTAGTGCCTTTGTGTCCAACTAACGTTACAGTTACATATACAGTATTGGGCAAAAGTCTTAGGTACATTCAAAGAAATGCTGTAAAGGAAAGATGACTTCAAAAATAATGAAATTAAACCTTTCTACTCAAAAGAAATATGCTACAACGTGCAGTAAATATGTGGATATTTGGTGTGATGACGCTTTGCCATTTTTCCTTAAATACTAGTCACTACATGATACAATTTTAGGTACAATTTGTTTAATTTTATAAGGAAATCAGTTGGTTATCTGCCACAGTTCTTCTGAAAACCGTGACTGTGGTATTTGCTTCTTTTTGGCATGCAAAACGTGAGGACCCTTCATTGTGTTTTTTTTTTTGTCTGAAAAGTGGTGTCTGACATTTTTTGACATTTTTCGAATACAAATCATTTTTTCATATTCTTCCATTATTATGAAAAATGTCCATTTTATTTGTGTTCACTCACGACATACTTTCAACCCTGTTAGCTGAACATGGTCATCCTTATGAAATATTTGGAATATTCTTTATTTAGAAATTTAGAATTGTTTGAATTTCCTGAAGATTTTGATTTGAATTTCATATTGGTTGAATGGTTAAATGCATGTGTTCTTTGATTTAGTGTGCAAAACGATTCATTTTCTAAACATTATATTAATGTCTCAGTAATGCCACAAGATCCTATGACTGGCAGTGCATGAAAGCACAAATGATAAGCTGTCTGAGTTTCTTTTTTCCTATTAATACTGAGTGATGCTCTGCAATATATATATTTATATAACCTTGATTGTCAAGTTTTACTTGCCTTTTTGTTCAACTGGTTTACAGTCTTGTATACACCGCTGTCCATATAGCTGGTGATTGATTTCCTACGTGTTTCTGTGAATCCTGAAGATATTAGCCATCATCTTCTTGGAAGATTGACAATTATAGTACAATACAGATCCAAAGTACTGGAAGATTTTTGCAGAAATTTTGCAAAGAATCAGTGACTGTATTATTGATACAGTATCTGCTCTTGGTTTCTTGTCAGTAGAAAGCAATGTTCTCTTTATTTTGGAAGGAAATATAGGCGAGTGCATTCATATTTGCTGTTGTTAAATGAAGTTGGAAGAACCGTTTGTAGCCTAAGCTCAATAAACTTTACTTCACAATAATGAACTACTGAACAAGTATTCTTACAAGTCAGATGTGTAGTCACTCAAAGTTGACGAGGAATACTTCAGTTGACATGGTAACAGAAAGCTATTTTGGAAAATGCATAATGATACAAACAACCTTCCTTGTTTTCTTGACAGCTAAATTCAACCATTTTTTTTTTAACTTTCAGACACAATTGATAAAATGCTCAGCAGTGGACTTGACAACATTTAATCCAATGACATACATTCTTTCAGAAGGTTTCTGGTGCTGCAGTATTTAAAAATGATTTCCACATGGAAATGACGAAACCAGTGCTGGAATGTGCAGATAATCAACAAGACCGATGTCTGAGGTTTGTGCATATATGATGAAGAATGTGAGTAAAGTGTCTGAAGCTGACACTAATATGTAAGGGAACTTTCCAAATTAAGGTTGTGAGTAACAAGGGAGTTCTCCACTTCACAAGGATCGGTTGCTTAATTTTTTCCTTTTATACGAGTATGATCATAGATGAGCGCTCCCTCCTATTGACACTTGACACCCACAGAAGTGTCTGCTGGCTTTGTGCCATGTCTTTGATTGACAGCCTCAGGTTCTGCCTCGTGAGTGAACCCTGAAGATCTCTGCAGTCCTTCTGTTCCAGTCTTGTCCTCACCCAACAGCTTCACTACAAAGCTCATTTACAAAGCTGAGCTTCAGAAATACTATAGACCTTATAGAGTCACCACCATGGGTCCATCAGAGCAAAAATGTCCATACTGTATGGGATGGGCATTATTCTTTCTCTTTCCCTTGACACTTAGAGCCCTCTGTTAGCACACACACACACACACACACACACACACACACACACACACACACACACACACACGTGTGGTGTGGAAGACGGCAGAGAATGCTTTCCTCCAAAATACTCATAATCATCAATCCTGACCCTATAGTAAAAGTCCACATGACATTTAAATTGCGTGTTTTAAATAAGACGACAAAAGTGAATTGATGTTTGATAGTAATGGCTAACCTTTAAAAATTTAGCAGTACCCTAGCAAGAAAGACCATGTACCAATGGGTAACCCGTTAAAATCCAGTTTGATCGTGAGATAACAAGAATATACAATGAACTTCCATTAACATTCCTATAACCAAATGTTCATATTCCCCATGCAGGTTCACCTGTATACCCACTGGAATTTCATATGAGAATCCAAGGAGATTTTTCCAATAGAATCCTGTGGAAATATTCCTTAGGAGCATAATTAATCTCCTATTGAGGTGCATGCAAATTTCATCAACCAGTGGCTTAATTTGGGCAAAATGAGCGTGTTCTCAGTTTGGCTGGTGTTAATATGAGACTGTATGGCTTGTTGAAGCTGCGTGGATGGGTTATGACAGGGACTGAATCATGATGCTAGCAGTGGCAGCTCCCCGGGGAATGAGAACATGGGTGCTATGGTGCAAAACAACCCCCTACATCGCGTCATTTCTTCCTGTCTTTGGAAGAATGTGTGGTAACATATTGAGGGTTGACCCAGAACCCTGTCAAGTCTTCAAGTTCACACACATATATATTCTACATACGGTATATAAGTGTGTGCCTTATTCCTTACTTGTCTTAGATCACATGAGATAGAAGCACATGGGACAAACACATGGTACCACAACAGGAAACAGGGACACAGCTTTTACAGCCAACAGCCAATTGCTGGCTCCTGCAGACTATTGATCTGAAACCCATTACAGCACTGTTTGCAAAAGCATTTCCTCATTTACTACTCTAGGCTCTCTAGTAGTCTGGCAAGATAAGAGACGTGGCACTGGGCTTTGGCCTTTATTGATATCCTGACTTGTGCTAGAGGAGAAATCATCTGTGACCTTGGCATGACTTCATGCAAAATATTTTCTCCTGTTTAGGACAACTGACCATAATTATCATTCATTCATTCATCTTCAGTAATAGGCACATCTTCTCATCTTGACATTCTGGCCAGGTTACAGTGGATCCAACCCCTTGCCTGAGAACATTGGGTGCGAAGTGGGAATACACTCTTGATGGAATGCTAATCCATTCACACACTCACTCATACCTTGGGGCAATTCAGCATAGCAAATCCACTGACTGGTATGTTTTAGGGAGGTGGAAGGAATCAAGATAATCCAGAAGTCCACGCAGACAGTAACCTAAGCTCAGGATTGAACCAGGGACCCTAAAGCTATGAAGTGGCAATGCTAGCTGTTATATCACTGTGCTTCCCCATCCATAATTATTAAATTTTAAGTACTTCCAGTACTTCCAGTACGACTATACTACTATACTATATTTTACTATACAATCCCCAATCATTTTGGTCAGCAGTTCTAGGAGCTGCTCAACCCATGCTACCACAAAACAACTATTACTGCTCTCTATTTCAGCACAGATGGACATGCCTATTCTCAGCTCTTTCCACACTCCAGGATTTACTTGTCAGCAAGAGCAATTTTTTAAAATGCATAGTACTTATATAAATTATCGATTGGTCAAGACTGAAATTCAGTTGGGTGACATTCATTGTACAGCCTTAAACACAAAGTACAATGCTTTCTTTTACATTTCTCCTTAGTCTTTCTGTGATTGTGTGTCATCTCATGACTTTTAGACACAGATGTGATCATTATTGGGAATATCTGAAACGAAACATTATTACACATACTCATTTCATATAGTAAATTGTGTTGTTGGATCTTGTTCTTTGTCGATATTTCTTTACGCAGAGCACAATTCTCTCAGCAGAAGGAAAGGTAGAGATGCTAGAGAGTCCATTCATTGATCAAACATCATGGCATCCTTCTTTTTCTGTTGTCTTACTGAGCAGTGTGGAGGTGCTGGTGCATAAAATTAAAGAAAGCCAAATTGGTGTTGGTGTAAACTATTGATTGAATCAGTCCTCTAGGCTGCTGTATAAAAACATGTTTGAAAACAAGGAACATGAAATGGAAGAAATGTTTTCTTTTACACACATCCACCCACCCACATCACACAGTAACAGAAGCTATGGTGTTTTTTGCAGTGTCTTTTTCTTTCTCTTTCTTTCTTTCTTTCTTTCTTTCTTTCTTTCTTTCTTTCTTTCTTTCTTTCTTTCCTTCTTTCTTTCTTTCATTAATTAATAAGGACATTATTTAATAAATGTAGTATTGTCAATATTCATTTATAGGCCAATATTGATTGATTGAGGAGAGCCTGCCATTGATTAGGTATTGGCAAAATGACCAAATTATTTTTAAGATAGTTTATCTTTGTTTTTGGTTAAGAACACTATATTTGGATGTGTCCAACTGCCTATGAAATGTACAAATATGGAAATTAGTACATCAGGGGAACATTTGCCAGGATGCTCTTTTAATTTACTACTTACAAACACATGGTGATTATGGAGAATAATTTTGTTTTTGAATGTAGCAAGGAGAACGTAGAGATTTTCCTACATATGCACAGACATCTCAAAAGTAAATAGACAAAATCATTGGGAAATATTTATTTCTAGAATCTTCCTTCTAGCTGCTCTGCCATAGTAGCCAAGTTGAAGTACTCTGACTCACTTCAGGTTGCTCTGCAGCATCAGCAGCCATACAAAGGGGATTTTTTTCCAACGATCCGGTTCACAGTCTGAAGACACCTGTCCAAGGGTCCAGGTCGATCTGAGCGGGATGCTGTTGATTCCTTTCCTTTGCTTTTGAATTGTACAATCACTCTGTTGACTGTGGCAATAGGAATCCCAAGGTTTTGTGCAATCATTCGCTGGCTAAGTCCACCCTCAGACTGACCCACAATACGCCCTCTTTGAAAATCACACAACTCTTTTACTTCTGGTGTTCGCAGCATGACTAGCTGCTTTAAACAGTTAATATACTGTAACTGAAATGAATAATAATAATATATTAACAAGTTTGAAACACCAGGTGGTGTCGGCATAGATAAAACCATAATGAGGGGGTTCTCTTTTCTTTTGAGATATCTGTGTATATGAATAAATGATATTAGCTTAAAATGAAAAAATATAGTCATTATTTAGCCTGATTTATGTTATATATAAATAATATTTATCTCTTAGGCAAATTAATGCTTTATTCATGACCATTAATATTTTAACCATTGAATAACACCTATTACATTTGTTTTATTAGATCTCAAGTAAGTAGTGTGAAGGATTATTATCCTGAGGATAGTAGGGGGGCTGAAAGTAGAGTCCAAAGGTGAAGGCTTTATAAACTGGGAGTCACAGCATCTGGGTGTGGCTGAGAGGACAAACAGTCTTTTGACTTGCTGTCTGCTATTTCTATTAAATTGATTGTTTATTTTATGTTTATTTTATCTACCAGAAAATAAATTAACTGGGTCAACCGGAATACATCTACTCACCATCTTACATCTGCATGAGAAAAACATCAAATAAAATTGCATTTAGAGTAGCAAACACTCCTCAATTATGAGAAATGCAAAAACATTTTATTGAAACAGACACCATATCTGTTTGATAGCTCTGACTGTTGAACAATACTCTGACACTGGAGACTCTTTACAGAAAATGTCATCATATCAACAATTAGGTAGAAAATGTATAAAAACAAGTGCATTAATATAAATCTTGCAACAAGAACTATTTATAGAGCTGATGTGATAGAAACTTAAACAACCACCAGAACTGATCATTCAACAGCGCTGCGGTGCTGGGACAACCCATGGTTCATCAGTTAGTAGATCTCTAGGAGAAAAGCAAGACTCAGTATTTACACATGAATGTTATACGATCAGCAATTAATTACTGTTATATAAAAAAGCTGAGGTTACCAAGTATTTATTTATTTAGTATATTCACTGCATAGTCCAATCACAGTAATTGACCAGTTATTGTTAGTAATTAATCATAGTAACATAAGTGTAAATGAGGGACTGTTTCTGCATAGTTATAAGAAGAGTAAAGTATTAACGTTTTACCAAAAGGACTACTTGCATTCAGTGAAATTGTGCATTTCTGTTTTGAAATAGTGCAGCCCGTGTGTCCATTGAAAGGTATATGAGACAGAAAGTCACATATAGTAATTTAGTGTATGTGTATAGAAGCTAATATTCATTTTCAACTGAAACTGACACTTTGTTTTGGCGACGGCACAAGCTACTTTGCCGTGAGATGTGTGGGCCAGCATTATATAATATTTTAGAATATTTGCTTGGGTAATCATTTCTGTCAAAAGCTATTTTCTTATTTTCATAGATGTATATGTATGACCAGGCATACAATTTGAAGAATATCTCCAGCTTGCTAAAAGGGGCTTCGCAAGTATTCTTACATGTCTGATGAATGTCAGTGCCGTTTTTTTATAGCAGGTGTCGGGGATATTAAGTGTAAAATATTGCTAGTGTAAAGAAAGAACTGGAAACACAGGAGCAGTATTCAGAAGAATGTGAAAGTGTTTTTGCAATGAGCTTCAAAAAAAATGGAAAGTAGCAGCATCAATGCTTAAAAGGCCAGAATTGTGCTGTGCATTTACTAGCACTATATACTGCTAAATACCATGCGATTACTCTGTCACACCAATTTTCTTTAGGACAACAAGCTTTGCAACAAGCTCCAGACCTTTATTAAATTTAGAAATGGCAGAGGTGAATTTTTCACTGGACCTTCACATGTCTTTGTGGCAATTGTTAAAAAAAAAAAAAAAAAGCATCAGCTTCCTGTCTCTCTTGGGGAATGGCTTTGTCTGCCAGAGTGGAACGAACAGCTGAAGGTCACGTTGATGGCTGACTGCCTCGAGGTTTGCAAGTCACTCGGACTAGTTTTGTGCCCGCAGTGTAAAAAGCCCCCTTTTGCACCTCTGTCCTATCTATTCCCTGTAGTGTGTGAGCGCCCTGGCTCAGGAACAGAGGCAGATATGATATTGAGGGCAAAGAGAGAAAGGAGAAAAGGATAACATAGAAAGAAAGCAAAATAAGTGAGAGAAAATTGATTCGCTCCAGTCTCTCATTCCTCACTAGTAATCCTGTTCATCAAACCTGTACCTGAGCAGGAGGGACGGAAAGATGCCCTAACCGCTATCCTGACTAACAATGTACAAAGATGTACTCTTTGGAGATGCACAGGAGATTGAGAGAGATAGAGGAGTGATACGTCTATGGAAGTGTTTACTGTGTATCTGCTTGTGTGTCATTTTATATGCTCGCATCTGCCTTCATATCTCACTGTCTTGCATTTGTAGTCTAAATGATGAATGAGAAGCTCAGCTCACGATTCAGTTTATTGCAATACAGAAGAGATGTGTGTCCAGAAATTCATTTATGGGCGAGTTCTCACTCTAGCTGTTCGATCGATAAATGAGATATTTGTTGTAAATAAATTAGAAATGGAAAAGTTCAACGTCAGTTCATGCTTTATATCAGATGCAAATGTTTAGGAAGCCTTTTCATCACGTCACATTTCAGTGCGGCGCTTGGGAAGGAAGCTGCCTTATCGATTCAGTCACTTGGCCAAGTCACAATTCAATTACACTTCTTTGTTCTTCGGGCACCTCGCGTACACTTGCTTTCAGTGCTGCTCTATAGGGAATGGCTGAATTATGCACAGAGAAATGAACTCATTCTCATCCTAAAGGTGAGCTCTGTCATTAGTCTCACTCCTTGCATTGGTCTTTTTTGATCCTAACGAAATATTAAATCCCTTACATTCTCTTAATTCTGTCATCTTAAATATCCTCTCAGTAAGAGTTCATCAGGGTATCCGATGCACTGGCAGTACAGTTCCTGCTTAATGGTTAAACAATGAGATCCTGCAGGATTGTGAGCTACAGCAGTCTTTTCATCAAGTCTATAACCACTTTGAAGAGTCCCTCACGCCTCGTTCAGCTGCTGGAGTTCTCTGCCTGCTCCGGTTTAGGCTTGTTTCTTTATTCTCCTCCGCTCATGAACTTTTGCTAGCTCTGTGAAGTGTGTGATTAGAAAAAGTGGGTGGCCCTTTCAGAAGTTTCAAAGCATCTTTCCCCCACACAGTTCACCTCAGTAGTCATCTGTGTGAAGTTCTGCCAGAAAAATCCACAGTGGTAGATGTTGCAGAGTGAGTGTTTTGTGCATGTGTGTGTGTGTGTGTGTGTGTGTGTGTGTGTGTGTGTGTGTGTGTGTACGCACATTGTGAGAAAACTTAAAAGTGTGCTATTAGATTGAGGTCACGGTTTAAACCGACTGCTTTAGCCTCTCTAGTCCTGGATCAAGTGAGTTTTCTCCTGGCCTGGAGAGTGGTGTGTGGTATATCAAGAGCTCACGCAGGTGGATGACTTTAATCTTTTGTCTGGCATCTTGCTTCATTCTGAGGTCTATCAAAGAAACAGTGCAGAGCCTTTTAGTGTCATACTTCAAGGTCTGATATAGAATGTATACGTCTTATGGATTTTTAACACCGCAGTTTAACACTGTAGGCGATAATATAACACCAGTGTCTGCACTTTGTTAGGCTGTGAATATGCCACACTGAGGAAAAGCAAACTGAAGATGTATAAAGGTGACGTATCGGAATGGTTTCACAGGAATATTCACAGCTGACAATTAACACCATCTTCAAGAAGCATCCCAAAATAAAATCAGTGCTTAATGTTATTTCAGATATGATGTAGTATTCTGTAGCCCAGCATTGTATTACTCAGTCTTAGCTTTCTGAAAATTCATGATTTTACAGTGGCTTGCAAAAGTATTCGGCCCCCTTGAACTTTTCCACATTTTGTCACATTACAGCCACAAACATG
>JAQMCW010000012.1:6467728-6483410 GCA_030068335.1 Chrysichthys cranchii
TTATGTGTGGCAATAAAACATAGAATAAAATTAAAATAACCTTAATTTTAGAAAAATAAACCTAAATGAAATAAACATATTATTTTAATGCACGTTATCTTTGCAGTGGATATGTAGTTGCTGGCGTAGGTGGATGGTGGCGGAAGGATATGGTGTCGCTTCTCATGTTTTGCGATTATTTCTTTTTTTTTTTATTTCAACTGTTATACACTTAGGCTTCTTACTCTCACTACCATTTCCACTTTTCACTTTCTTGGGACCCAAAAATACAGAGAAACACAATGAACACGTTCATACCATGAGTGCTTGACTGGAACTTAAAGTTTGTGCCTCGAAGTTTGGGTTGGCTTCCTTTATGTCAGTCAAGGTGCCATTCGCTGGTCGGTACAAAATCTGTTGGGAATGTAGTTCGAACGTCGATTTGTTCGCCATCCAATGCATTCGCGAGCCGAGGGCTCACTGTATATTGTTAAAAATAAATCTGATTTTAAACACCTAACAGCCATGGAAACATGAAAGCTGTGGGGTTTTTTGTCTTATTAATTACAGAAGTGAAAAAAGTGATGCTTGTAAGAGTATGACAATATTAAACATAACTATAAACAGGTAAAATGTATGACTTGTCATTCGCTAATTAATAGGGAATTAATAGTGTTGTGAAATTTATGTGGTGTAAGTGGAATATTGGACAATAATCAACTTTGGAGTGATAACAGTAACTCCGTTTCATTTTCAGCTGCATCACACCACCAAATCATTGATTCTTTTTCTATAACAGCTTGCCCCATTGTGTTTGATCCTGTACAATACAGTCTTCTGGACCGACCGAGTTGAAGTTTTAGTCATCGAAAGGTTTTCTCTATGCTCAATCCAAGTAACAAGTGTGGAGCAGCATGCATATGGTCATACTTCAAGGGTGTTCTCTACATGCAGATGCAGGTCCGTTATCAAGACTGTAAAATAGCTAGATGAGAGGAAGAGATGCTCCATTTTGAAAGAGCTCTGACCGTGACTTAAAATGGCCTGCATTATGTAAAAAGCTGCAGTGTATGCGTGATGCTGTGAGAGAGGATGAAAGTGAGAAAGTGATGGAATTGGTATGTTCAATGGCTTGCATGTCCTTGAGCCTTTGTGTGCGTGTGTGTGTGCGTGTGTGTGCGCATGTGCGTGTGCGTGTGTGTGTGTGCGTGTGTGTGCAGGCTTATATACCCTTATGAGTACCAATTGCCCTTACAAGGGAAGTGCGATATTATCTGTCATATTTCTATGGTCCTCACAATTCGAGGGTTTTTAAACAAAATTAGAACAAATAAAAGAGCCAGAAAGTTTTTATTTCATTACTGAGGTTGGAATTAAGGTGAGGTTCAGGTGCAGGCAATTAGCTGGATTTATCATTATGCCAGTGGAAGGTCCTCACAAGTATAGCAAAGCTAATGTGTGTGTGTGTGTGTGTGTGTGTGTGTGTGTGTGTGTGTGTGTGTGTGTGTGTGTGTGTGTATATGTGCGCGTGTGCGTGCACGCCCTCCCAGTGCGAGAGTGTGGGTGGAGGAGAACAAACTGTGCCACTCTGTGTGAGCATGTGTGAGAGCGCAAAAAATAAAAACGTGAGCAAGAAATGTATGCATTAGTGAACATTTCTTTGCTGGCAAATGTGTCCATTTCAGCTGTGTGTATCTGTAGGACTATGGGTGTGAGTGTGACTGTGTGAAGGTCATGGCCATGCGCTGAAGGACATTAAAAGGTGCAGTGGAATCCCTGTGGAGCTGAGACATGCATGTGGAGCTGCGGGAAAAGCTCAAGGACTCCGTGTTCTGTCTCCTCCATCTGTCATTTAGTGACACCTGCTCTAGGAACAGAGCCCAGTGCCCCACCTTGCCCTCTCACAGAGACATCAACTTCCCTCTCTGTAGAAAATAAACCACACTGAAATCTTCAGCCTGCAGCACACCCATGTTTTAGACACCACACAAGTATAGGTGTGTCGGTCTTTCTGCTCTTGATATAAGATCATAGGGGTAATCTTGTAACTTTGGTAATTTCAACGCACATCAAAATGGCCCCCATGCACCTCCGTTAGGTCTTAAAACCATCTCAAAAGTAAATAGACAGCATCATTTAAAAAAAAAAAAAAATGTAGAAACTTCCTTCTGGCTGATCTTTCATAGTAGCCAAGTTGATAGAGATACCTCACAGAAGTACTCAGACTCACTTGACCTCAGAGACCTTACAAGACAACTGTCAGACAGCCCAGGTCGACCTGAGAGGGATGCTGTTGATTCTTTTCCTTTGCTTTTGAATTGTACAATCACTCTGTTGACTGTAGCAAAAGGAATCCCAGGGTTTTGTGCAATCATACACTGGCTAAGTCCACCCTCAGACTGACCCACAATACGCCCTCTTTGAAAATCACACAACTCTTTTGCTTCTGCTGTTTGCGGCAGGGTTAGTTGCTATAAATAATTAATATACTGTAATCTGAACTGAAAAATAATCATATATTAAAAGTTTGAAGCACCAGGTGGTGTCCGCATAGATACAGTAAAACATAATGATGGGTGTGAATTTATTTTTGAGATGTCTGTTTTTAAATATACATTTATGATAACTCTATTGACTTTGATTTGCAACATCAAGACAAAAAAGACATAAAGTCTTGTAATATAAAGTCTTGTAATATAAAGTCTTGTAATATTTTCTGATAACACTTTAGGGTCAAAATTTTGAATTTCTAAGTATTTCAATTAGTGCCCTATAAAGGATTAAGAAATGCCTTGAAAAACAGGTCACAGTTGTTCTTATGTCCTAATGTGTAAAAAAGCAACAACTTTTAATAATGTCTATCTCTCATCTTTTTACCTGCAATTGTATTACTCAAACATGGTCCTAAAACCAGGTTGTTGTTGGTTTTTTATCTTTTTTTATTTATTTATTTATTTTATTTTTTTTTTTTTTTACCACATCTACCCCTTTGTGTATACTTCATTTATTCACTTCTACTGCCTTTCCTGATCTTCCTGGGATTGAAAGTGTAAAAACACATTATACTGACTCACATAAAGATAGTGACTACATCATATGTGGATGATCATCCTTAGAGGAGAGCCCTAGCCATTTAATTTAAGCATAAACAAGCTAACATATACTTATCATTGCCTAGTGTAATCTCACCACATAGTAAATGTTTATAGTGACAAGCAGGTTATGAATCATATCTATCTTATAAAATGAAATATAAATATTTACAGATGTGTATTGGAATAGTCTGTTTAATTCAGCTTCCAGAATGTCCTCAAGAAATTATTTTGTTGCGTCCCAGAAAATGGTATAAAGGATGTCCTTTTCAAGAACCACAGAACTTTCCAAGAATGTCTTCTTGCTGTTCTAGAAACCTTTATAATATATAAGGCCAATCCAGAACCCAAAATATACAGGGCTGAATATCCTTTCATTCTCATAATTGTAGTCAATCACATTTAGATCCTGCTACAATAGCAACTTTCTAGCATCTTAGGCATCCATCCATAATCTATACCGCTTATCTGTCAGGGTCATGGGAAAACCGTAGCCAGTCTTAATTGACTTTGGGCTAGAGGTGGGGTAAACCCTAGACAGGTCACCAATCTATCTAAACACAGAGGAATGATCAGCCATTCACATTCACACTATGGCCAATTCATAGTAACCAGCAGACATAATCTGCATATCTTTGGGTTGTGGGAGGAAACCGGAGTACCCAGAGGAAACCCACACAGGCATGAGGACCACATGCAAATCTGCAGAAAAAGGCCCCAGTGAGCCATGAGGTTCCAACCTAGAACCTTCTTACTATGAGCTGGCAGTGCTAACCACCACTCCATTATACTGCTCGAATTTTAGCATAGCATGCTTAATCAACATTACCTTGTTCGCTAGGTTGGCTTTATGTCCTCAACTCTTGTTGAGGCAGGAAAAACTTTGGTACCATATGTAGGAAAACCATCTAACTCTTGTTGACCATGTTGTATTCCAGGACAGTTGATTACCTAGTGTTAAAAATTACCCTCAGCCTGTTAGGGATTTGTCCAGTGAGGCACAGTGAGAGAGATGAGCAGCAGAAAGTGCCTTAATGAGTGTTTTATGTGAACACAGAGACTAGACTACATATACACTGTAGCTTGTCTTACTAAATCTCTCTAGGGGAAATGGAATAAAATGGCAAGAGCTACGTCATGGAAGATTTCTTTGCTATTATCATCCACAGCCAGAACACAAAGTGTAGGCAATATGGAAGTGATGGCAGGGTCTGGAATTATTACATCTCTAATGGTGTACATCATCCCTAACGCCCTGGAATCGACTAGACAGGGATGAAAATTGGCCATTGTAGACACGACAGAATTTCCTAGAAATAATACAGCGTATTTTATTATTTACTATTCATTATTATTCATTAGAATAATGATGTTTTTGATTTATTATATAACAGGCATTGACAAACTTAAGAAAAAATTGACTTAAGTGAAAGAATGAAGTAAACCTTATGCAATTAAAGATAGACATAGTCAAAATGATACTTGGTGATTACAAGTAGAAGAAGAATAGAAGCTCCAGTAACCAAGATACAAACTGGAACGTGAAAGTTTACTACAGTTAAGATGAGGTTTCAGGTAAGGACAGAGTTTTATCTTTTTTAACAACTTCACATAACAAAATCTAAGGATACTGCCACATATTCATTTTTAATGAGAGTCAATTATTTCTAGCTCATTAAATTAACACGAATAAAGAGCATTATCCTCTACTTTAAACTAGAATAACATACTATAACTAAATACTTTCCGCCTTTGTTTATTAATTTCACGGATTTATGATTTAAAATTTTGGTGAAAAAATGGAAATAATGGAAAACTGCAATTATCAACATAAACAAATGAAAAGTCTTTATAGTTAAAACACTATCATTCTGAGGAAAAATTGTCTGGGTTTTTTTTTTATCTTATTATTATTATTATTTTTAGTTTAAATATTGAGCTCTGCTTTTGGATCACCCCAAATATTGAATATTAAATACTGAAGAGTGCCGTTCTTTTGTTCTCTTGAATTTGTAAACCCTGAAGCTCTAAAACCAGTAGACATTATAGTAAGCAATCAGACACACCACACTAGACAAGTCGATTTCATTACTTGTACCCATTGCAAGATCCTTTTTTAAGCCATGTTTTATGCCTGCTGTTGTTTCCTGGCTCTAGAGATAAGGATGCTCAAAAGCCATATGTGCAGAAAATGCTACAGTCATGCCTAGGACAGGATGGTACACTTGGTTGGGTACCAAAGATCGTGCAGGGCCTCGGTCGACACTTACAGCCCATTTACAGCTTATGTGTCACAGCCCATGCGGGAAGATGACAAGAAGGCAGAAGTACATGTGGTTAAGAAATATTTCAAGTAAATACAGAATTAAAGCAAATTCAGAATGCTGTCATTCATGCGCCATGATTGCCCTTCACTTCAGTGGTGGTATAGTGAAATATTTTAAGCAACCAATGGAACCAATGGAGATGAAAGAGAATGAGAGAAGAATTACTGAAGGGCCTGGCAGGTGAAACCCATTTTAGATTCAGCTGAAATATTCACATACGCTGTTTCTGTCTATGTGAGGACACACTGATCATTAGCGCTTCGTACAAATTCATCTTTTGTGCATAAAAGTGTTTAGCTCACTGACTAAAACCTTTATATCCATGTATATCATTTATCTAGAGAGACCTAAAGTATCATATTCTCTCTTTCAAAGGATCTCAGACCTACTGTGGCTTATTTCAGAGCTTAAGCACAAAAACTGTATTGTGGTCAGCTAAAGCTAATGATGATAAGTATAAAAAGCGTCTTTACAGGGAACAAAGCCAGGATGATTAAGGAAAAATAGAGAGTACATAGGGTATAGACAGCTGTAACATAAACTGTAATATAAAAGAGTGTATACAATGACAAATAATTATTTTAAAAAAAAGACATTGACATAAAAATAACACCAGAATTTCGGAAGACCAAATTGAATCACAAACTGTTGTCTTTTAAGAAAACTGACAAACACTATACATATACAGTAGTACTCCAGACCATATACTGTATTTTTGTAAACTCCTGGGTTCCATATTATCCTGTCATTTTGAGTAATAAAATCAGAATAATCTGATGCTTTCTACTTATAATAGATCTCATGGAGAATATAATGAGTTAAACCTTTTTATTTGCACACTGTACGCATGATCTCATGCCCTCTATTATGCATTCACCTGTTACACGACAGTCTTATTTTGCACGGGTCATCCTGATGGATCTGGTCTTTAATGGTGCTCTTAAATGGCTGTCTGCAAAGTTGATTTAACTGAAAAATGCTGATTAGCCATTAGGCTCAATTACAAATTACATAGTGCATGTTTGGCTTGTCTGATGCTGTAATTGTCTTTCTCTCTCACAATTAAACCACAACATTGTCTCCTATGTTATTTGCATTCCATTAAATTGCCTTGATTGTTCAGTAGCTATTACCCTCGTTTTCAACCAGTTCTTCGAGATTTTCACATATGCTGATATTTTCTTTATCTCTTTAACCTTTCAAGTGCTTATTTAGTTATTCATTTCAAAGCCCATTGTTCGGTGAGATTGTCAGGAATATAAGGTTTAGATGTAATGGGTCAAAAGTCTCCCCACTCCTTAGTAGTGCAACATAAAAGTGTTTGCCCTATCCTAATACTACTGTACTTGTCATCTTGTTGATCACTAACCAGCCAAAATGAGTTTCTGATATACTGTAATTCGGTACAACTGTTCTGTATAGCTATATTGCTTTCTGGGACTTTGAGTCTGTTTGCTGTCTTCAAAACTTCAATGCTGAATTTCCCGTTAATTGAAATTGGTCAGTGAAAAAAATAAGGTCTTACTCCTGCTTTTAGAAATGATCTGGAATAAAAATCTCCCTAATGCTGAGATCACTGAATTTTTTTTCCACGTGTATCATCACCTAGCAGTGACGTCAGAGCAGAACACAAGCACTAACTTCTCACAGAATAATAAAAACACAGCACCAACCAACAAATTAGCACCAAATCACTAAACATATAAGATATATTCGTCTTCGTCTTCTGCCGCTTAATCCTGTACAGGGTCGCGGGGGGAAGCTGGCGGCAATCCCAGCTGACATCGGGCCAGAGGCGGGACACACCCTGGGCGGGTCGCCAATCCAACGCAGGGCGACTCACAGAATATAAGACATATTCCGGTATAAATATATTTAATATGTTGCAGGATGGATCTCACCAAGATAGGTTCATTTTAATATTACATATTAAACAGCTTTAAACCTTTCAGTCGTAAATACAGGTTACTATTATTTGAAATGCCAAGTGCACATTAGTTTATACTGCTGATGCCTCTGATAGTTCTAAACCATGGTTATAATGCAGTCCCCACTGTTTTATGCTGAAATGCTACATATGCTAAAGGCAGTACAGCTGTCCAGATCTGACTGACATTTGATGAAATTCCATTTTCCTCTTGACTGGCGATCAGCTTTCACTGCTGCGCTTTTCTCTGTCATGAGAAGAGTGTTGAAAGACTTTTGTATTTCCATTTGTTCACTTTTTTGTAAAAGCATAATAGTATATAGTTTTATCACTGTCTACACTGTTCGATGTATAAATAAAAATGTCTTTTTTTTCCTTTTATTTAAAAGCCTAATCAGTGATTTTGGTGAAAGTTAGCTTAAGATAAGGATTTTTTTTTTTTTTTTTGTTACATATATAGCACTAATGTCCCTTCCTAAGCCATGACCCCAAATCACATGAACATATGCTGCTTAGACTAGCGCACCAAAAGGCTTTATAAAGTAGAAAGATCTCATTGTTTGGACTGGTTGGATGTTGGTGGCGCACGTTATTTATTTTCTGAACTGTTGACACATTAGGGACACCACAGCAACCAGACTGTATCATGATATTAGGGAGTTAAATTCACATAGTCTAAAAGCAGAAATCAAAACAAGAAACACTACCTTTCTTTCTCTTTGCTTGATGCAATACTTGTTTTCCATTCCCCTTTTAACCTGAGACGTTGCTCAGACACAATATCTGTGGCAACAGTGGCTCACCACAGCTTCATCTGTCTTCTCTTCCAAAATCACTCCCGTCGTCCTCTATGTGACGCCCAGGAGTTTTCCATCAATCACGCAGTCAATCTGATTCCACAGATAACTAACATCATTATTCAAATGGGGTTCACCCACATTCTCCTCACCCTCCACTCCAGTTTGGAGAAATCTGTTTGGCTTCACTTAATCACACAATCTGTGAAAACCCATTTCAGGGCAATCCCATTCCCAGCATGAGGCTCCTGAGGGGTCATAGCTGCACTGTGGGGGATTTCCTACATATCTTATTGGAATGCTATATTTAAATGACTTCTCTCCAGTGGTTAAAATCCTGGATATTTTTTTCTTAACGCATCCTTTTGAATGCATCTGTCACAGCCAGGCAGAGTCATCACTGCTGGTGAGTGAAAAATCACCCACGGCTTCAGAGGGGTTTGTTCAGGCCAAGGACAATGTGGTGCTCTTTAAGTTTTATCAGTTCCCACATGCAGCTAAAGACTCTTCTTTCTCCAACTGCATGACTACTTTGATTTAATTTAGCAATAACGTTGAAAATTGATGCATTAAGGAATGCTATGAATTCTAAATACTCTGCTCATGGTGTGTCTTTTAAGAAAACAAGTTTATTCCAATACAAATTACTGTTCTTCTTGCATATCCCTTATCTCTTACATATTTCATTTAATTTCATTTTTATTTAGCCATGTGGCAATGAAGAACGATCACACACATTTCAGTACTGCCTCAATTTCATTTTAGGTGAGACAACCACCCTGACATTCAGGGGCATTTTCCTTGCTGGATCCCTTATTGCACTGGTGACAGCACTGGTGTAGTCCTTTTATTTGTAAAGGACTCACTTCTCAAACCTCACAGCTTCACTGCTGATTCTGCCTGTTGGTCCAGTAATAATATAGCCTCCATTTAAGCTCCAACTAGCCTATATCTGCTGTGAAAAAGTCCTCCCAACCCTTCCTTTTTGGTGAGAGTAGAGTGTTCAGGCACTCACCGAGGTGACCGAATGCAAATAACACACTTCAAAACTGACAGACTGAGCCACTTCACAAAGGACAGACTGGAACACTTCAGAAATAATAGACTGGGACATTTCAAGACTTACAGACTGGAACAATTTTTTACAACCATCTGAACAGAGAAATTACAGCATTGAAACAAATACATTTACAAACAGCTGTACTGAGTTATTTCTCAGATGCAGATGCGTGCATGCTGTATTAAATGTAATATATCATTTCTGAATTCTGGTGCATGAATTTAGCAATTGAAACCTCTCCATTCTGCACTGACATTAGTGCCAGACATCACTGTGGAAATTACAACAGCTGGAACTGAGCCTAATTTGGCGGTCATGGTGAGCAGAGGCTTACATGCATCTATGATTTACAATTCTGACACCAGCGAAGGGGCCTCATAGAGAAAGTGTTGATCCGAAATATTAAAAACTAAAGGCTTTTAACTTTCACACAAATTGCTAAAAAAAAAAAAAAAGTCGTTCTAATAAATTACACCGTATAAACCTGTGTGAAACTGTTTCTCACAGAGGATATAGAGGCTCATCAAATTCCAGAGTGACTCTAGATCTGGAGGGCCAAAACAGTTTCCCAATATTCTAATCGATTACCTCTAAACTCTTACAAATAAAGGTCCTAGTACTGGTAAAAGATCTGTGGAAAACCTCACGACAGAGGATTTCATTTCAGAAAAGGTTGCAAGTAGATCCCCTTTACCATTTACACAACCATTTTATTGTCCAGTGTTCAATTGAGTAACCTTTAAAAATAGTGTGGGGTAGCTACTAATTCTACCCATCTGTCATCCTCCCATGCATGGTGTTCATTGGTGACAGCACAACTGAGTAAAAATTTCCTTTTTAAAAAACTGTATAAAAACAGTATAAAATGTATAATCATTTGTGGATGAAAGGGTTCATGACAGTCAGTGTTAAAGACCATCATTTAAGATATCAAACAAAACTATACTACAGACCGAATCGACTTACATTTAGAACCCTAGATGGTTCTTTTTTTTATCTCTCTGGGGGAACTTTAAAAGGAAGAACAGTATGTAGAACAAGTCTTTCTAAGAGGGTTCTAAGAAGAACCTCTTTAGAATGTTTAGAATAACACTTAACTATTGAGGAGTCATATTCTCTAAAAGCATACCATACAAATGAGTGACAGCTCCTACCAATCCTTCCTCTTCTTCTGCGGGCACCAGCTTATAAAAATGCAGATGTTACAGAATGTCAGGAATACACTGACAGAGCTGGCAGTTATTATGATTTATTTGTAGTGCCGTGCCATTAAAGAAGGCTGAGAATTGAGGTTGCTCACACAGGTCTCAATTGTTTGCTCTGGCCCTGTAGAGATCGCAAAATGATCACGAAATGGAAAAAATATAAAAGAAGGAAATGTGTCTTTTTAAGATATTTCAGACTTTCAGAGATTTCTTTTTTCTCATAATTTGGGCTCCGACTTGAACAGCCCATGTTCAAGTATTCAGTTCATCCCTTAAGATGGTAAAGTTTATTAAAAATTCATAGTGAATCACAGATTAACCATATCACACAGTTTGATCAAATCATTGTAAAGGAATTATAAATATTAGGTAAACATTAGTTGGTTTTTTTGTTTTTTTGTTTTTTTTGCAGCAGCAGCAGCAACAAAGTGCAGTATTAATGAAGCTGAATCATCATATCTTTGATTGGACTTCATTGATCCAACAATTTGCGTGCGTATGAGTCAGCAGTGCTGTATTAATATCAAATGCAGCACACCAGGTAGTCTGGGTTTCCCTGCTATACTGCTCACTGAACCGTACACACAGCCATACTGCAGTTGTTGTTTGTGATATCTGTAGCTGCCCCATTCATAACATGCGAGATATGGTGCGTGTATACATACTGCCTTTGCCCCATTCCATTACATATGAGTCATTATTAAAACACATCGGACAGGAGTTACTCACTTGGAAAATTAACCTTTTATAGCTGAGAGCAGGGTGATGACCGGCTCAGGCTCTCCAGGGCTTTCTAAGCTTTGTTCAAAAAGGCATATGTGCCAGACATTGATTTCTCATACTGTCATCAAGGGAATAAGTATTATAAATACAGCATGCCTTAAAAACGGCCATTAAATACAGAGGTGGATTAGTGTAACTTGCATACTAGGATATGTAACGAGTACTATTTTAGAGTAATGCTGTCAACAACGAACAACAACAACATTTCAATGAGACACACTGAAATCACAATTTAGATAAGAGAAGTTGAAGTTATGTTTGAATCAAGCACCTCAGCCTTATCACCAAGGACTCACAGAGAGTATACAACTTTTATTTTGGTATGAACTTTATAGCTGGTGACAAGACACGCTATCTCCTTTAAGATCCTGCCCTGAAAGAGCAGGCACTAATTAATCAGCCTGATTGCATCCTCCTGGCATTTCTCTTCAATTGTAGTCATTAGTCATTAAAGGTCCTAAGCACATACCATCCCAAATGAGTTCCTTCTTGCCCCCTTCAAAACTCGGTGTTTCTCTTGTACTCTCATTAGCACAGCCCAGCATGACACCAAGATGACTTGGAACAGGGACCCAGAATGACATAAACATGTTATGCAGCTGGATCACATGATCATGATTTTGTTATTCATTCATTTATTTATTTATTTTAAATAGTGTTTCCTAGGCTTTGCTCATTCTGACATGTTGACATGGTGATTCGGGGTTTTTTTTATGCTGAAATCAAATGAAGCATCCTTCGAATAATTAATCATCTTGTAGAGATTTATTAGTGACATAAATCACTATGTGCGCTCAACAAATATGTTCAGAATGCATGCGTGTGCAACGAAAATAATCACGTTCAAATATTTGATATACTATGTGGAAAGCAGGCAAGAAATGTTGCAACCTCTAATGAATGTTACATTTGGTACCCTCCAGTGACTCCTGCCATGCTAGACAGAGTGTCTTAACCTTTGTTATTTTGCATCTGTCCTTTCTGGGATAGCAGATGATTTGCATAAAACTTATCAGATTGTTTAGTCGACCATTTCTGAAAGGATAAAGCCTTTGACCTGTGGTGTCAGTGCAATGGAACAGAAAATATTTCTAACCTTTCCTTTCAACCATCCGTTGTTAGAGAGACAATGGTTTCTATGTCAGCCCTCATTTAGAGCTATTACAGTGCTCTCGCCGTGCATTAGCCTCAAATGGGGCGCTAATTACATGCTGAGAGTCTTGCTGGTCTTGTTTCCTCTCCCACTGTCTGCCGTGACTTAAATAACAGTGTCTGACATTAATGTTGGCCCTTCTTTCGTTCCTTTAAGAAGTTCCCATTTTAACAGGTTCCACTATTCCGCTGCAATGTTGTCTAAGTGATGTCTTTGTGAATGATGTGCCTAATATCGGTGCACAAACTTTCCTTATGTATGTGTCCTTTTTCTGTGCCGCCATGCATGATGTTCAGATTATCCACCTGCAGCAAAGGTTGATTACAATTGATTTTGCTCTAGCTGTTAATCTCCTCATACTTGTCTTTCTATCTGTTCCTCTCTCTGATTGCTCATTTATCATACCGGACAAAATAATCAGGTGTAGAAGGAACCATAACTTAAACAATGGCCTATCTCCCAAACCCAGGAGAGAGGTTTTGGTTCAGTGCCTTTTTCACTGGAGCTCTCCTAAGAGAGAAAGTGTGTATGGATGAGTCAGATACACAACCATGCTGTTTTCAGGACAAATTCTTATCTTTTCCATGTGCATCTATTATCTGGCCAAGGCGAAAATCATTGCATTTATCTTAACCCTTTCGGTGCGGGAGTCGACTAAAGTCGACATGTAGGGCTCTGGTACTACGGCCATGCATACGCGTCGACAAAAGGCGACGAATTGTACTCCCTAGGCGGCGACACTCGAGGTAATTTTTAGGAATATACTGTTACTGTTGTGTGTCAGAGTACCATCTAGAGCACGTTGTTGACAAGCAACTTCTAGCAATCTGGAATCTGAAACTGCAGGGCCGTCTACAAGGGGAAAAACTCATCAAGCTTCCACTCGTTATGTAAAGATAACACCACCTACCATCTACTGGTACAAAGTCAAAGCGATCGCCCGAATTTATGCACAAAGTAAAAAAAAGTAAAAAAAAAAAAAATTCAGCACCGAAAGGGTTAACAAGAGGGTGCCTAAATTTCTTCATGGCATCTATCGGTTTGGTCACTTTTGACTAAGGATCCTTGTGAAAAAAATCTATAATAATACAGAACTCTCCCTACTGTACCAATATATATTTGGAGAGAAGCAAATTAAATGCCAAGTTTACTTTAGAATATGTATTTTATAGAGGGAGCACAGTACATATGCACTACAAGTTTATAAGTTAAACTATAACTTTCAAATGTACTAGTAAAAATCTCACTAGTCATTTTATTTAACAAGGTAATACATGAGTGGTGCACCTGTAAAGTGTTAAGGCTTGGGTTGGGAGATCATATGATCACATGGTTATGGGTATGAATCCCAGCAATCACTGTGTTTTGTCAAGTCTCAGCTAAAATATGCATTTACAGTACTTCCAGATGATTCTTTAAAGTAAACCAAAAAATATCTGTCTCAGTTTAACTGAAAGAAAATGGAGAACTTGAACATATACAGTATTTAATGTAGCAAAAATCTATGAATACTTTCATATATTAATCATATACACACACTGGCCACATGTACACCTGCTCATTCATGTAGTTATCCAATCAGACAATAACGTATCAACAGTGAGTTGCATACAATTGTGCAGATGCAGCTCAAGAGCTTAAGTTAATGTTGACTTTGACCATGACATTGTTGTTGGTGTCAGATGGGCTGGTCTGTCTTTTCGAACCTGCAGATCTCCTGGGATTTTTATACAGAGAAGGCTCACAGAATGGTGCAAAACAACAGCAACAATAGGAATAAACATCCAGTGAGCAGCAGTTCAGTTGGTGGAAATGCTTAAATAGTTGAGAGGGGTCAGAGGTGAAGGATGTGAGTGGTTCACAATGGAGGAAGTCTATTTTACCTCACATAACCTCTCTTTTCAACTCTAGTGAGCAGAAAAGCATCAAACACCAACATGTAGTTCGGTAACTTGCGGTGGATGAGCTACAACTGCAGGGTCATTGTGAACAGTAAATTAAACTCTTGATCTCTATTCACACAATTTTATGTAGGTGTACAGGTGTCCGGTTTTCTAAGAACAGGACTCTGAGGCTGCTGTGGGAACAGGCTAATGGAAACTGGGCAGTTTCCATTAAAAATGTTAGGAGATGTCTTAATAAATTATCTGCAATATATACTGCAGGTTGCCTGTGCTAGCAAGAGTTCAGCACTGTGAGTTTCAGCAGTCTGATCACTGATTTCATGCCTGCAATTTATATTTTGTGTAAGTTAGTTCATTTTTTCTCAGTGTTGTCTCTTCAATTACACGAATGTTGATTGCAACTTCTGCTAATGCCTAAAACCAAGTACATTTATTGGAGTAAACACTTACTGTATTTGTAATCATGCCAAGGGACCAGCTGGAGCCACCGATTGACTGTTTTGGTTTAGCAATTTTGTGCTCAAATGACACAGAAACCTCAATTATAAAATGGCCATAGTGGCTGTATCAGGTCAATGACTCAGAGAGGAGTATTTTTTATTTTTATTTTTTTTACTTTGTAGTTAAGCCATTTATTTCAAGGGTACTTTATGTCTACTGTTCAATTTCGACTGATAGAACCACAATCATGTTGCATAAATATTTGCAGACATAGATGGGGGAAGAGACATATTCCTCTAGCAAACAAACAGATAAACCTCCGTCAGTGATAACTGTTTGCATTATGCTAGACCTCATATACAAAAAGCCTGTCATCTTCAACTGAGGAAAAACAGCTTTTCATTCCACTATGTTCAAAAGAAGCATTTTATTGAGCAGTTAAAGTACAAAATCTAAATATGCAAAGACAGAGTTTAAAAGGCTAGTTATTAAACTAAAAGTCAAAATCGTGAGAAAGCAACGAAAGACTTTGATGTTCTTAGCCTACAGTAATGGGTTGACCTATTTGTTTAGAAGGAGGTTCCTCTTTTAGGCCTTCTTTATGGACTGCCATAAAGTGATGGTAGATCAACAGAGGTCTTTCTAATCGCCCACATCCTTTGCGTAGGTACTGCCACTGAAAGCATACATCACCACAGACATTCACCTCACAAAACCCCCTCTATTATAGCAGCCAAGAGGAGGTGGAGGTTTACTTTTCCTCATCAAAGTAAGTTCCAAAGGTCATGGAAGTGGAGGGATGTAGGAGTGAAACTTGATTTTTTTTTTTTATTGCTGCCTCTCAAAAACATGTTGCTAGTCATATATACTACTAATAAGTTCAATGCTAGGGCAATGCAATGCATAGCTTTTTGTAGTTATATGATTTGCATATGTAATATACAGGTCCTTCTCAAAAAATTAGCATATTGTGATAAAGTTCATTATTTTCTGTAATGTACTGATAAACATTAG
>JAQMCW010000012.1:6558105-6574571 GCA_030068335.1 Chrysichthys cranchii
GAAGTGCTCACCTATTTCTATCAGCTCTCATTAGGAGCAAAGAGAACATAAAAGAGAAGCAGGCTGCTGTCACTGTGTGTGTGTGTGTGTGTGTGTGTGTGTGTGTGTGTGGCAGCATGACAGAGAGGATCTACTGCACTGCTGCATACTGAAGATGTACTGTCTGTATTCAGTGTACATGGAAAAGAGATCAATTATCAGGATAAATGGAAATCAATCTTAAGGAAGCACATACACAGCAGGCAGAATAACAATAATGCCGGAATGCTTACTGTATTTGTCACTGCATATGATGAATTTGCATTTATTTAAATTTATAAAATGTAATGCAAAGGAATTATAATTTTGTTCATTATCTGTTTCTATAGAAACAACTTGCATAGTGGATGCTCCACATAATGTAACTCTACCAGTTAAGTGTGCATTTCTGTAAACATTTAACATAAATCATAACTTAACATTTAACATAACATTTATGGAAGGAGTCTCCAGGATCAGCACTCTATAAAAACCTGAGTGGAAGGTATTCGTTTAGGGTTTCTGCCACAGGAAAGTCTTCAGGATGAAGGATTACATTTTATGATTTGTTTTTTGGTAACAAGCTGCCTTTTGTGTGAGAAATTGGAGGATTGATAGTTTAAAGCAGTTATAATACATGAAAATCTATTTCTTTGATGTTTCACAACACTGAATGTTACCTGAAAGGGAAAAAGTATGCAGTAGATTGTGTCATTCCATAATATATCTAAAAAAAAATTTCATTGTAGTAGGTATAGGATGTGCTATTAAGGGACAATCACCTCTTTGTAGATTACATTCCTATAACAGCATGTCACATATTTTATTCTTTACTTGACATGTCGTCTCATTCTTGAGTGTCCTACGTCACTATGTAGCGTGAAAGCAATATGATATGATGCACTCTGGCATTCCTAGTCTGTAAAATAAACAACCATTCATCATGCACAGTGTATTTTGCAAATGTTCACAATGATAAAGGATAGCCTGGCCTAAAATGACACCTTGCATCCGTGCTGCAGGGTTTCATGTAAATCCAATGAAGAATTCCTGAAATTCAAAAATTCTGAGAGATTTGGAAAATGAAATTCCCTGGACACAATGGCACCGGCGTTTAGACACTTACAATAATAGAACTGTCTGAAAGATGTCTGTCTCAATCTCCCATATGAACTGTGCTAAGGTCAGACTGTGGTCCAAGCTCCAGCTCCTAGTCTCTGTATTCATTAAAGCGATGACTTCCCCGTGCAATTACTTTTTTTTGCCTCCTCGTAAAGATCTGAGATGCCGTTGGCATGCAACATGAATCACTTTTCTGTCCTTTGATAATGTAGTTTGGCAGCTAAGCAAAGAAGGATTCTAATTCTCTGACTCAGTTTGACTTATCAGAGCACCTAGTTTAAAACGAATCTGAATTATATAAATATATAAATAGAAATACAAAACCCAAAATTTACATAAAGATCTGTCAACCAGACACTGCTACCAACACCTCCTCATCCAACTAACGAAGTGTTGTTTTGAAGGCTAACATGGCAGACATGGCTTAGCCAGAGCGTAACTAATGCTTTAAGTAGGACCTGTTTAAATGGCTACTCATCTGTGATAGAACCTTCTCCTTGATTTCAAATTGCACCTCACTCGAGCATAATTTGTTCAAGGGGCTGAAAAGATACACTATCCTTGATAAATTGTACCCTACACCCTACTGACACTGTGCTATTTACAAAATTGTGTATATGTGGCGGAAGTCACTATGGCTGGATTCTGGAAAGCAAAATGAAAATCAACCGAAATTGAGGTTTTTATGTCAATACTATACTCTGACATTTATTAGGCTATTATTCTATTTTAAGGTGGCACTGTGGGAACGGTTGGTACTTCAAAGCTCTGGGGTCCCAAGTTTGATCCTGAACTTGAGTTATTGTGTGTCATTTCTGTGTATGTTCTTCCCTCATGGGTCTCCTCCTGGTTCTCCAGGTTCCTCCCATATCTGAAAGAGCCGGTGGATTATACTAAATTGCCCCTAGGGGTGACTGTGTTTGCCATCCAAGGTGTATTTCCGCCTCGTGTTCAGTGTTCCTAGTGATCCACCGTAACTCTGACCAAGATACAAGAGTTAATGGAGATGGATGAAAGAATTTACAGTGGGGTCCAATAGTCTGAGACCACCTGTGAAAATTCTTCCGGCATTTTCTTTCCCCAATTTTACACAGAGGTTGTCATTACAAATAATTTTATCAGCAACAACTTAGAATAAAAAAAAAAGCCAAGTTGAATCTTTGAAATATTGACATGAATTTCAGGATTTCTTCCGTTTGTTTGGAACTGGAATGAAATCTATGAATGCAATTTCCACACTTGGATGTAATTAGACTTGGTGGCAAAATGCTGTAACATCCCACATACAGGCAACAGGGAGAGATGATTCAGTTCAGGAAAGCCAGTAGTTTTCACAGCTGTATCACAGAAAATACAAAAAAGGGTTTTCCTAGGCTACCACACATATTTAAACAGAGTCTGTTTAAAACTGTGGTTATTAATTTAAACTTTTCTTTTACATCAGAAGACTTTGGCAAGATTCTGATGATTGAAACAACAGTCAAGATTTTCTTGTGAATAATATCATTTACTCACCTGCATGTCCCTGAGTTTGGGAAATTTTGCCATGTCATCACTGCATTCCTCACAAGATGACCATTTCAGCTCAAAATGTAATGCAGCATTAAAGCACTGACATTAATGGATCAATGTGAGATTTGGAGTTTTCACCAAGCCAGAGCCATACCCGATTCCTCCTGTTTCATCCATTTGTGACCCGTGCTGGCCTAATGAGTCAGAATGAGGAGATTTTCAAAAGTGAGTTATTGTTACTTCCACATTGTCTATCTAAAGACCTTCAAAATGAGGTGAGGTTTGTTGAAATCAGACAAAAAATGACTGCCTAGCAACTAGCCACATTTGTTTATGTCTAATGGGGTTTGGAAACTTGCTTTCCATTGGTTCATAAAAGCGTCATCGGGAATTCCATGTGTGTTATCAGGAAGTAGAGGAACTACGCTTCACAATGATACCAAACATGGGCAGGGGGATTCTCCCGTCTCGCCGCGACCACCCAGTGAAAAACATGGATTTATCAAAGGAATATTATGACAAATGACTAATTAATGAAAACATACGAATGAACATAATTAACAAAACCTTAAAATAAAAGTCATTTGGGATGTTTTCTTGCTGTTTTATCACGGGGATCAATAAATGAGGGCTTCATGGACTCATTTTTGAGAAAATCTCATTTCAACCAAACCATGTTTTGCCTCTTAGATCATAATGAGCCTACGCGCATGCTGACTCATTATGCCAGCACGGCTCACATTTGTGTTGCTTCAACACAACTATCAAAAATGGCAGCCACACTAGCTCCTTCAATAAAATTGAAGACCCTTGCTGTAGTATATGGAATTAAAAAATGGGAGAAAATCCCATGATTACATCCCAAACCATAGAAAATTAAACAGTACACTACTAAGTTAACAATCTACAGTATGTAGGGCAGATGTACTATGTGACTTGGGACATATCCTTTCCTCTTTTTCATGTAAAACCTGAGATGTTCGGTCTCCTGGTAGATCGTCCTCCACTGGACAGATCAGAAAAGTGCAGTGAGTTTACCTCAGACACCACGGGACTAAAGAGAAGACTCAGACTCAAGACTCAAAAATGTGATGATTGTATATTAGCAAACTGTAGCTCTTAGACAGGCAGACAATACTGGTAATATGGCCACTGTGGGATTTTCAAGTATGTATAATCATCAGAGGCTGAGTGTTGGATGTGTTTATAGGACAGTGAGTCCTCTAACAGTGAGCTCTCATATAAAAGGTGCTCCCCTTCCACCCCATGTCTCACCACCATAAATTAAACTCCATTTTCATTTACAGAAACAAACAAGAGATGAACTGCAAATCTGGACTTCTTTTTTTCAGGTGGTTATTAAAAATGGGTTATCTTGCCCTTGGTGTAACACAAATGTCACTCACTCATCTTCTATCGTTTAGTCCTGTTCAGGGTCGCTGGGGGGAAGCTGGAGCCAATCCCAGCTGACTTTGGGTGAGAGGCAGGGTACACCCTGGGCAGGTCACCAGTCCATTGCACGGCCAACACACAGAGACAGACAACCATTCACACTCACATTCACACCTACACGCAATTTAGAGTAGCCAGTTAGTCTAATCCCCTCTGTGCATGTCTTTGGACTGTAGGAGGAAACCGGAATACCCGGAGGAAACACAGGTGGACCCCGGGGATCGAACCCAGGACCTTTTTGCTGTGAGGTGACAGTGCTGACCACTACATGACCGTGCTGCCCATAACACAAATGCTTTGTGCAGTTAAAAAGTGAACAAGTTTCCCCACTACTATGTTGAACCCAGTGAGGTAGGTGCAATTTTAGTTTTTGGGACTCATGCCATTTGATCTAAAGCTTGAAACATTATTATTAACAAGTCACATATTATGAACAAGTCACAGTATCCTCCTGGATCCTCTTGAACTTTCATCTTTTTTTTTTTTATGAATAATTGCTTTTGGTGAAATGGATTGCACAGATTGAACTGTTAAACTGCAACACAATTTTACTGTGTTCTTTTAAGAAGTGAGGGAAAGATAAAAATCTGCATGCAAAAGCAAAAGTTGGTGCGGTATAGAATTATATTTGCATATTAAAACAGTATTGAAAAGATGTTTCTCTCACCATTGTTGCCTAAGACAATTTTGTAGAGCCACCACATCAAGCAATTTATTATTTACTTATTCATTAATCTTCAGGAGATCCTAAGCCTATCCCAGGAACACTGGATGTTCTCATTCTCAAAGTTTTCAGAGTAGCCTATCTACCTACTGGAAAGTTTTTGCTCGGTAAAAGAAACAGAATAAGCCATAGGAAACCCACACAGACACTGGGAGAACATGTGAAATTTCACACAGACAGTAACCTGAGCTCAGGATCAAACTGGGCATCCTGGAGCTGGGAGGCAGGAGCGTACCTGCTGCACCACCACTGTCAAGTGTTACCAAATTTGGAGCATACTGAATAAATAAACTATACCATTGACAACTGAGGTTGTTTATTCCTGTGTATGCCATGCCATTCAATTTGTTCAGAATGAGAAAATCATGGTGTTCAGAGGATTTTTAGGACTAGCTTTGATATTCAATAAGGATTCTCCTATACATCTATACATTTGAATTTGGCCATCTTTCTTGTATAATGTTGTCTTTTGTAATGACACGTCAAATTCCTTATTAAAGAGTGCAAATGTACGTAACATAGGGTTTAAACCTTGAATAAATGTAGAGAAACTAGCAATAGTAATCAAGATTTTGAAAGTATCCAATGAAAAATCCCACTTTCTCCCTTCAGCCCTCACTCAAAAGCCACTCCCCTAAAACACATGAACGCTCATTGCCTGAGTACTGGAGGAGGACAAGCTCAGGAGAAAGCATTGGACCTCATGATCCACATGATCTTACCTCATGTCTCATTCACATGCAAACAAACATCTAACGATCATAATGAATGTAAACAGCAAGCATGGATATTGCTAGTCCACACAGCTGCCGACTAGCTCACTAGCTTTAGCAAAATGTCAGTATGTCTGCCTAGCCTTGTGGAAGACTCCAGTCATGCGTGCACAGAGCGCCATGAGTTATTCGGACTGAATTAAATGATTGGATGGTTGTTGTTTTTTGGTAACTGATACAGATTATGTTTCCCCCCCTTTTTTATTGTTAAAGCAGTTGATGTATTCATTGCTGTCAAGATGTAAAGAGAATTTTAAATCATTCCTTTAAAGCTTCTAAAGTACCCTAGCTATAAATTCCATTTAGGTTAGAGCTTACACTTGCTATAAATACATTTGTCAGGTAACACTATTCATGCATAAACACATTAAACACATCTATGAGGCATGGGCAAAAAAATTTAAATGCCCTTTTTTGCTTTCATATAAATTATGCTGTTCATAAAAAGCTCCCATTTTGGTGTGACTGTATGTCGGGTGACTTTAGGCTGTGTATCAGTAGGTGCAATGGTTTCATGTTAACACTAGGTGGCGGTAAACAACGATTGCAGACGGAAGCTCAAAACTAGACGACGAAGAATTGTGCTTCCTGTGTTGATTGTGCAGCGTGCCCTGCAGATTTCCACTATAAACAATGTCTCTTGAAATCGAATCCGCAGAGTAAGTAACTAAATGTGGGAATTGTCCAGTTGTACATTGTGTTTTTGTGATGTTTGCTTTGAACACTAAATTAAACAGGGCGCTTCTGGAGCCGCTCAGGCCCGACTGTGCAGTGTTAGCTTTGTAGCATTAGCGTCGTTAGTTTACTAGCATGGCTAATAAAGAATGGCTTGTGTACAGAGTTATAGACCCGTGTTTACGGAAACCGTTTTAATAATCCAATATGAACTTACTGTTTGTTTTTTATTCACACGTGGTGGTGTTCAGGACGGTGTTCAGGCATTGTAGTTTGGCAGCTAGCGACCCGGCTAAGTTAGCCGAGGCATTAGCACGCTAGCTGCAGCAGCCGCCGTGTTTGGTGACGTGTGAAACGTTAAAACGGGGGGAGATCACTCAGGGAAGGGTCCACAGTTACTGTGATCTCTGTTAATAATAGGACAGCTACCTGTTGAAACTACTCAGTTTTGTCACTATGCTGCCATGTTTTTGTTTTTCTCTAAGCTGAATATAGTGAACCGCTATTTGAGCTCTCCTGTTTGTGAAACTATATTTCGGCATATTTTGTTTATTTATTTCAACAGTAGTGGTGGCCAATAGAATCCATATACATTTCTCCATAAAAGTGTTTACATTTTTTACATTCCGACTTCATGCGGTATGAAAAACCAGCTATATAATTTCACTAGACTAAAGGTACAGATTCATCTTTTGCAATCGCTGCAGTCCTTGCCACAGGTCACACAGCTGTGCTGGTCTCCCTGTGTGTGTCAGACAAAAACTTTGGTGCGGTTGTATTCAAGGATCATGTTGGGCTTCTTGGGACTTTCTTTGAATACTGAATCATCAAGAAATTGAGTAGTAAGTACACAAACTGTTTGGTTTTTCTTTGGGACGTAGCCGAGCACTGCTGTCCCGTCTGAGGAGATGAATTTCGATGACAGAAGATCTCGACCTTTTGCAGTTTCCATCATTGCAGGAATGTCAGGCTTTTTTGCTCTCGGTGTTCCTCAAATTTGTAACGTAGTACAGGGAACCCCGGCAACATCGCGGTTCACCTGTCGGGATCGGAGCATCGCGGATTTTCACATTTTGATTCGCGGGATTTTTTTTGCTTTCGCAGGACTCTGGAATATAAAATATAATAAACTGTTAATTCAAACATTAAAAGAACATTTAAATCGAAATAAAACAGTATTACACTGTATGAAATACACTGTGATGAATACACAGTGGCGGTGTACGCCACTTCCGCTTGAGCTAGAACAGGCTGTAAACAGGAAGTGACCTCACCGGCGGTAAGTACACATGTAGATTTTATATGTTGTTAAAATTACGTATGTTTAAGAGCATAGGATGTGTTTATAAGAGTGTGGAAAAGGTCAATAAGAGAGTGGAAATGGTTTATAAAGCCTTAAAAAATATATATATATATATATATATAATATAGTAAAATAAATGTGACGGCGCTACTTCGCGGATTTCACCTTTCGTGGGGGGCGCCGGAACGTAGCCCCCACGATAGGCGGGGGTTCACTGTATACCTAGCGGGGTCCTGCCGAGATCCCATGGGTGTTTTTGGGGTTTTTTTGTTTTTATGCAAGAATTTTATATTACTTTAATTATTTTTTGTTTATCTTAAACTGATGCGGGACACATACAAAAATCAGGGAAAAAATTTGTTGTTATAGTTATGTCAGGATCACTAAAAATGTCACTCTGGGGTCCTCCAAGGACCCCCGTTGGTATGTTAAGGGTTAAAGGAAAAAAATCAGTGTTGGATCACACCACGTCTATGGTGAATATTTTCCTGACGTGGTGTTTTGAACATGTACAGATTGTTGAAATAGAATAAATGAATGAATGAAAGCACGTCCTTATTGTATCTCTGAGGTTTTGCAGAACTTGTCCACAGATGATTAAGGAAAATCTCAGAAACCGCACACATACTGGCTGATATTTGGAGCTGATATATCTATAACTTTTTGAAAATGGGGGGTGGGGGGAAGAAATATTGATGCGTTCCTATTCTAAACAAAGCTTGTGTGCCTTTTTTTTGCAGCGTCATTCGTCTGATCATGCAGTATTTAAAGGAAAATAACCTGCACCGCACCCTTGCAACGCTACAGGAGGAGACCACTGTGTCCCTCAATACTGTAGACAGTATCGAGAGTTTTGTGGCAGATATCAACAGCGGTCACTGGGACACAGTTCTACAGGCTATCCAGTCACTCAAACTCCCAGACAAGACACTGATCGACCTCTACGAACAGGTGAGTGTCGCTTATAAAGGCAAAAAGTGCTTCTGTTTTCACGGCTGTTTTATCTGGCTGGATAAACTGCAGTCTGAGTGTACTGACGTGTGGCGTTATGGCAGGTTGTGCTGGAGCTGATTGAGCTGAGAGAGCTTGGTGCTGCCAGGTCTTTACTGAGACAGACTGATCCCATGATCATGCTGAAACAGACTCAGCCTGAGCGCTACATTCACCTGGAGAACCTGCTTGCCCGCTCCTACTTTGATCCCAGAGAGGTGAGTTATGACACTGAGAAGAAGAGTTGTTCATGTTCTGTGTTCCACACAGGCGCATTTGAACATCACCTTCTCCTGTAAAACAGTTTTAGGCACCGTATAGGTGGAGGAAATTGTTACCGTCAATCTGCTTCCATATTTGCTTGGAACATGACAGTAAATAAACGAGCATCCCGTGTGTGTGTGTGTGTGTGTGTGTGTGTGTTTGTAGGCATACCCTGATGGCAGCAGTAAGGAAAAGCGGCGGGCAGCTATTGCTCAGGCTCTGGCGGGGGAGGTCAGCGTGGTGCCCCCGTCTCGTCTCATGGCCTTGCTCGCACAGGTGAGGAACAAAAAGGTTCCTATAGACTAGAACTGATACAAGTGACTTAAAAAGCTTTGTAATAAAAAATAAGAATGTAGCTTTACAGGTGTAAAGGGCTTTGGTTGCTGTTATTTGTTACTACACACTAGGGCTGTCAAGTTCCTTTAACTGCATTGCAGTTTTAACAACTTAAAATATGTACTTCATCCAGTTTTTAAGAGTCTGTAATGTTTTCCTTGCACAGGCAGACAAAAGTGTTGGCAGTATTGTAGAGTTACACTGTTCACATCACATAAAGCACCAAGCTGAGAAGCGAGCATGGTTTTCACATCATAAAACTTGTTACATTACAGTCATTTGGCTGATGCCCTTATCCGGAGCGACTTACATTTATCTCATTTATACATCTGAGCATTTGAGGTTAAGGGCCTTGCTCAAGCGCCCAACAGTGGCAGCTTGGCAGTGCTTGGATTTGAACTCCCAACCTTCCGATCAGTATTCCAAGACGGTTGCTGTGCACATCCTGAGGTTGTTTGGAGCGTTGCTTGTGCAAATCCTCTAACATGAACGTGACGCATGCAAACAGTGAATCTGAGTAAACCAACTAGCATTATGTCTCAAATTGGATATGTATGTACTGTTCTAAGACCATTAGTGAGTACTAACATTAATCTTTACCTATAGTGGTTCGAGTTTGATTAGAAAAACCTCTAATGTAGCCTTTAAACGTAATGACAAGGTCTGTTTTGACTACTGGTTTTCTGGATACCTTTTATGAATGTATGCTTTAACTTTAGTAATGTGGCTCCTCTCATTCAGTCTCTCAAGTGGCAGCAGCATCAGGGTCTCCTGCCTCCTGGTATGACCATCGATTTGTTCAGAGGCAAAGCTGCAGTCAAGGATGTTGAGGAGGAGCGATTCCCTACGCAGCTGAGCAGGCACATCAAGGTACGGTGCAACGTACTGAATGCACTAAACTCACTGGAAACATAAGACTCGTTGAATGAATGCGTTTTCTAAGAGTTAAGATGGTTTCCTTGGTAACACTTTTAAACACCTAATGGTATACAGTGATTACTGTGTAATTTGTCTGGATTGTTAAATTTTGTGTGTGTCTGTGTAGTTTGGACAGAAGTCCCATGTGGAGTGCTCCCGCTTCTCTCCTGATGGTCAGTATCTGGTCACTGGCTCTGTCGACGGCTTTATCGAGGTGTGGAATTTTACAACGGGCAAGATCAGAAAGGTACACGCAGTCATCTCATACTTCGGTTCCTCACACAGATATTTGTTCTACAACCCGAATTCCAGAAAAGGGTTCTTGGAGCGGACTGCACTGCTATCGTGGATACCCCAAAACGGGTGTGTTAAAAGGGAGCTCCGCGCGGGCAGATTCAGGTCCACGGTTCAACTTCTGAGATTCAGATCGAGTTCTAGGTCTTTTTTTTTTTTTTTTTTTCTGAACTGGTTGGATCAACTCTTAAGAAATTCAAGTTCTAATGAGTTCGAGTACTGAGGTTCCAATGTATTATCTATGTTCTGTTGTGAATAAAATACTGGCTCATGTGATTTGAAAGTCTTTTAGTTTCCATTTTATTCAAATTTAAAGACTGTCCCAACTTTTCTGGAATTTGGGTTGTGCTTGCACTTATAATAGGCACTGACTTTTTGAAGGTGTGTGTTCATGTATGTGATTTATAAACACTTTGTGTTGTGCAGGATCTGAAGTACCAGGCGCAGGACAACTTCATGATGATGGACGACGCAGTTCTGTGCATGTGTTTCAGCAGAGATACCGAGATGCTGGCGACCGGAGCACAGGATGGCAAAATGAAGGTCTTGCCAAAGTGACTGTGCATATGATCATATTTGGAGAGACATATTTGAAGTGGTTCACATGCCTTAAGGTCAACATGGCAAAGATTGACAGTTCTGTTAAGATGTTTGTGGTTTGTCCTTTATGTGTCTATGTAGGTATGGAAGATCCAGAGTGGACAATGTTTGAGGCGATACGAGCGCGCTCACAGTAAGGGTGTGACATGTCTGAGCTTCTGTAAGGACAGCAGTCAGCTCCTCTCAGCCTCGTTCGACCAGACCATCAGGTACGATTCTGAGGAAGTAATAGTGCTGATAAAGAACAATGTCTTTGTATTTGTACTTGATATACAAGCCTATATTGAGAATTCTGATGTATGCAGCTGGAGTTTAGTGTAAAATACAGGTAGTCCTCAACTAATTTTGTATGTCGATTGTTGTAGGCCACTGCTTAGACTTGCTTAGGTAGTTTAGATATCTTAGCCTAGCCTACCGAGGAGTCTTTTCCTGTAGGAGACATGCTTTTGAATTAAAATGAGCTCTTGAAGCACACCCAAAACACACAGTAATGCACTGTACAGTACACCGATACACAAGTTAACTCCGTGAGTTGCGGGAGAGAGTGAGGCATCACACAAGGCAAGTGACGTGTACTTCTGGGCGTCGCCCAAACATATTGTACATCAGGGGTGGGCAGTCCGAGCCACGGAGGGCCGGTGTGGGTACAGGTTTTTGAGATGATCCTTCAGTCAACAATTAAAAAAGACTCCTCCCACAGCTCTAAACTGCTTTATTATTGACTGACTGAGAGGTTCTCAAAAACCTGCACCTACACCGGCGCTCCATGGCTCGGATTGCCCACCCCTGTTGTACATCATACACTGTTACACTGGCCTGCCAGTGATGCCTGCCTACGGATCTTAAATATTTTTTAAATACTTTACTATTTTTAGCGTATCGCGATCGTTATCGTAATTTTGAAAAATTGTAAGTCAGGCCATCGTAACTAGAGGAGCAGCTGTATCTGACTTAAAGCTCGGTTTGGTCTGAGGTTAAGCACAGGCTGTTAATCAATATGTAGAAGTTTTGAAAAATCCATGATGCTTCAATATCCGTGTATTACGGCTATCAAATATGTTTCAAAAATAATGTTTGCATGTCAGACAACTAACTCATTTAGTATTCAAACTCAGTTGAAGGTTAATGAGGTATGGCCTTATCATGAGACTGGCTAATGAAAACTGGCCATTTATACAAGAAAATCCAAACACGCAGGGCATTTCAGTTGTTCAGGAGTTATCACTTTTACTATTTAGTTTCTAGTGAAGCAGGAAAATCATGGTAGGCGTGCTAAGCAATTTCCCAAAGGTTTTGACCTCTATGAAGCATTATTTTTGTGAGAATGTTTGTTTTTAAAAACTTGTCACTTGCAACCAAAAATAAGTTGCCATCTTACACACTCAGCTGTGGATTTTCAGCTTTGAATGCATTAATGTTATTTGAAACATTTTAATAATGTTCATATAGCAAAATGCAGTTTGACCACCTTAGTGTGTGTTATTTCTATTTATTTATTTATTTGTTTTGTTTTTAATTGCCATATTGGTAATGTTATGTGCAATGCCATATCACATAAAAAAAAAAAAGTTAGCTTTGTTGACAGAAGGTGTATCGTGTTTATACAGAGTTCATGGTCTGAAGTCAGGCAAGTGTCTGAAGGAGTTCCGAGGCCATTCCTCATTTGTTAACGAAGCCATATTCACTCCTGATGGCCACCACGTCATCAGCGCCTCCTCCGATGGAACTGTGAAGGTAGGTGTTCTCGAATCCTTTTAAACCCTTTCTTGGCACGCGTCACTCGGCGATGAACAGCCCTATACTGTTTTCAGTCACAGAGTTGGGAACTAGGAATAAGGAGAGTCTAATATAGACCATTTATCATGCTTTTCACTTGTTCAGATCTGGAATGTGAAGACCACAGAGTGCACAAACACGTTCAAGTCTCTTGGCACCTCAGCCGGAACGGACATCACGGTGAACAACGTGAGCCTGCTTCCAAAGAATCCTGAGCATTTTGTGGTGTGCAATCGCTCCAACACTGTGGTCATCATGAACATGCAGGGGCAGGTAAGATGTGTTCCCTGGGAGCAAAACCAGGAGGCCAGTTCCTGTGAGGTTTACATCACAGATGGGCATCACACACATGGGCATCAGGGCAGGGCATGGAGAGAGCCGAGCTGTAACCGTTCTTTATAACTCTTCCTTTTGGGAGCACTCCTCAGCCCCACTTCTTTACCATTAACTTAAATAAAACGAAATGAAATCAAACACTAAATCCAACCATTTCACTTGTTTGCATCAAGTTTACATACAGCAGGACTGTGTCTCATTGGTGTGTGGTTGTCTATAAAAAAATAAATAAAAATCCAGTACAGCAGGTCCTCGACCTATGGCGTTTTGTAGTTACGTCGCCATCTCCCATAAATTTATTAAGAAAGTTTTGTCCCATCATTCCGAAGTACGTTAAAAAAATTTCGCGCAGGAACTAGTTGGCGAGTGGAGCGGACGAATGTGGTCACGCGGCCCTGTACGAGGAAGACGGCTTTGTTTACGTTCGCCAGACATAGGTACTTATGTACAGTATGTATGTTTCAACTTACGGCGAAAATCGCGTTATGTCACGCCGTAGGACCGGATTTCTGACGCAAGTCGGGGACCCCCTGTACACGCAAATAGGTTCCTGTAAAACACACCATAACCCGTTCTCTGTGACTCTCCAGATGCTCATCCATGCCCACCTAATGCTTGTCCCATGCTTGCATTTATATTTCGTAAGGTGTCACATGTGCAGTTATCTTTTTTGCTGAGCAAGGTGAGTCTTAACTTCTCGAAATGCTTATTGCACTGCAGATCGTGAGGAGCTTCAGCTCTGGTAAGCGAGAAGGGGGAGATTTCGTGTGTTGTACACTTTCCCCCAGAGGAGAGTGGATCTACTGCGTGGGAGAGGACTTTGTGCTTTATTGCTTCAGCACAGTTACCGGCAAACTGGAGAGAACCCTGACTGTAAGTCTACATTTCCTCTCCATATCCTGACCTCACACACTGTGACATGTGAAAGGCATAACGTTTCATGACTTTGCAATATTTCAGTCTTCATACAGGATGGTGTTGCACCGGGTGAGAAAAATATTTAACCTAATGATTATTCGGATCTCCCGTCTAGGTCCATGAGAAGGATGTGATTGGAATCACCCACCATCCTCATCAGAACCTGATCGGCACATACAGTGAAGATGGCCTGCTCAAGCTCTGGAAACCTTAAGCACCAAACCAGACCAATATTTTACTGGGACATGGATTGGGCTTACAAGATATATTTTTTTGTACATATTACTTTTTTTTTTAGTGCAAGTTTTCATATACATGTGCTGTTGAACAGAACAGAAAACATGGACAGTCCCTTTCAGGTGTTCAGAACCTGTTCATCTTTCTTGTGTAACAGTAGATAGCGCCATATTCTTCTTGTGTTTTACATGAATGATTTTCACCTTTCCAATTAAACATATTGATCACAATTTGCTTTAGTTCTTTATACCAGCTGTACTGCTTTAAATAGTTTCATGTTCTCCCAGCATGCCTTTCAAAAAAAATAAATCCATATATGACTTGACTTGAACAAAATGCCACAAGCTAAAGCAAAATATGTAAACTTAACATGAGAATATATTCTATACCAACGTACAATTAAACCGCATTGTCCTGTGACTTCTGCAACATAGACGAGGAAAAGAGAAAGTGTTTAACCCTCAGTGCTTTTGAGACCTGCAGTCGATCCTCTCATCTACGGACATCGCATTAACGGATATCGGATGCAACGGACAAAATCCGCTGGTCTGAATACATTAGCCAGAATGTCCGGTATAAAATCTTAAAAATCCCAGGTGTTGCAATCTGAATCCTGTAGTTCAGCAATTGTCCGCTAGGCGGCGGTGGCGTGCACACTCAGTTGTTTACAAGCGTCGGTTGAGCTGTGTTCGTTGTGAAGCTATACTGCAATTTTTGGTGATTATTTGGTGTTTTTCACTGTTTTTCTGCCCAGTGCCATCATTATGCCACCCAAGGATAAGTCTAGTGGTAAAAGAAAGCGTTTCAATCTTAGTATTGGCCAGAAATTAGAGCTCATTAAGAAGTCTGGTGTTCCTGCCGCCCTGTTTGTGAGGAGTATGGTGTGAACACACACAAGGGAAATGACATTTACAATTGTATTTACATATTTATTTACATTAGTATTTAATGTACTTAGCTATTTATGTTGGTCGTTACACTGCTTGTCATGTGTACAGTACTTGGGTAGCACTTTTATGGACCTTAGTGGTGTTTTTACTTGTATTTCCACTATTTTAACCCCACCACACACACACACACACACCCCCCCTTCACATCATCGGACTATTCACGTCAACGGACAACCTCTCCCCCCAATTAGTCTGTTAATGAGAGGATTGACTGTATACCGTTCCTGCCTTGTATACAGCAAGCTAAAAAAAAAATCTTAAGTATGTGATGAGATGTAAAGAGGAAGCTGTGAAACTTCAGAGCAGTGGGCCCCCAGAACCCTGAGCCTTTGTGAATTGGTGTTTCCTACAGCTCACCGAAGTCCGTGAGTTAATGATGGCATAAATTGGCCACTGCTTTGTCCATTTACTCTCAAGTGAATTTCATATTAATAAACACACCTAAGTTTCTATGAGAAAACTGTCAGTGAATGGCTTTAAGCTATTGACGAGCAAAACTAATTTCACTGCTCCATAAATAATGCAACATTTTTTATATATGTATTGCACATGTGCAAATATTAGACAATATAAAACTGACTTCAACAGCCATTTTGCTTTCAGGATACGTAATTATTTAATAATACACTGTAAAACATGCTGGAATTGTGAAAAACAAACAAAAAACCTATTCTAGGATGGAGAGTTTCCATTTGACAGACTGGCGCATCTTGGGTGGTGTGAGGATCTCCGCATCTGAGAGGGAGACACACACAGCTCTTTAATCCACAGCTCAGACAACAGATTTTGATAGGTGTGGTTCTGAGTGAGGACTCACCCTGTTGGGGAACTGTGGTGGGTCTGGGCTGCTGAAACGAAGCCATGATGCTGTTAGCTGTTGAATTAGGGCCTGTGATCTAAAAGAGAAAGGCACTGGATTTCAAAACCATGACTTACTTATTAATTATTGATATTCTGTTTGTAAGACATACTGCTGAATGCCATCCCATATTTTATCGGATGATATGCTCATTCTGCTTTAACTCTGGTTTATGGTTAGTCAGAACCACTGCATGTTTTACAACAGTAGGAGGATGTTCGCTCTCCATCAAACAAAGGTGCAGGCAGAAGAGCATGCTGATCTTTTTTTCCTGAAAACTCACCTGGGGAAGAAGTTACAGAATCACATAGTCTAAAACAGTCGAACCTCGTTTTGCGAGCATAATCCGTTCCGGAGACGTGCTTGTAATCCAAATCACTCGTATATCAAAGCGGGTTTCCCCATAAGA
>JAQMCW010000012.1:6620112-6633219 GCA_030068335.1 Chrysichthys cranchii
TGTGTGTGTGTGTGTGTGTGTGTGTGTGTGTGTGTGTGTGTGTGTGTGTGTGTGTGTGTGTGTGTGTGTGTGCTAGATGTGTGAATAGCAGGCTTACTACTTACTGCTCTGTAGTGGCCAGTACACTCACAGCTTACCTCAGTTTAAATCATAGAAAGAAAATCCTGACATCTAGTGGTCACTCCATGAACTAGCATTGATTTGTGGTACCAGTACACATCTGCACAGCAGAGTTACACCTGGGGTATATATATTGATGTCGATTTTGTGTGTGCTTATGTTGTCTTCAGACTGGCTGCTCTTGCCTTGCTGGTGCTGCAGAGTGAGGAGGAGGCTTTCTGGTGTCTCGTGGCCATAGTGCAGTTCCTCATGCCTAAGGACTATTACACTAAAACTCTTCTGGGCTCTCAGGTACCGGTGTATAAAATAAAAACACAAGATTCTCAAGACTGCCTGTTGAGGTCTATAAACATGTGTGTTGTGATCATTGTTTCTTTTATGTGTCTCAATGCAGGCAGACCAGCGTGTGTTTAAGGACTTTATGGCAGAGAAGTTGCCCCGATTGGTGGCTCATTTAGAGGAATACAGTGTGGATGTTTCCCTTGTCACGTTTAACTGGTTCCTGGTGGTGTTTGTGGAGAGTTTGCCCAGTGACATCCTGCTTAAAGTCTGGGACGCGTTCCTCTACGAAGGCACTAAGGTACAACACAGAAACTATAAGGATAATGAGTACTGTAAAAAAAAAAAAAAAATCTTGGTTGGAAAAAAAAATATATATATATATATAAAGCTTATTAAGACCTTCAGGAGAATGGTGTATCTTAAGAAACTTATAAACAAATTAGACATCACTATTAATCTTTTGCATTTAGTTGCTGATGTTATTAGTTTTTGGTATGTGAAGTTTTTTTTTTATCATTACATTTATTCATCTACATAAGGCTTAGTCTAAGTAAATATTCATAGATTGTGAGCTATAAACGTAATATTCAGGTTCTGAATATACAGTGGACCCTCGGCTTGCGAATGTGTCAGATGGCGAACAAATCAACGTACGAACTAAATTCCTGAACAGATTTTGTACCGACTGATGAACAAATCCTTGACTGACGTACGGGCAACCCACGCTTCACGGCACAGACATTCAATTCCGGTCAAGCACTCGTCGTGTGAACGTGTTCAACACATTTTTTCGTTGTGTATCTCTGCATTTTTGCTCTATAAGCCTTCATTATGGGTCCCAAGAAAGTGAAAAGTGGAAATGGTAGTGAGAGTAAGTAGCCTAAGCGTATAACAGTTGAGATAAAGAAAGAAATAATTGCGAAACGTGAGAACCGCCACCATATCCCTCCGCCACCGTCCACCTACGCCAGCAACTACGTATCCACCACAAAGGGAACGTGCACTAAATCAAGTTAATTTTATTTTTCTATAATTAAGCTTATTTTAATTTTATTCTATGTTTTATTGCCACACATAAACCCACAATACACTTTAAAAACATGTTTAGAGGGCTGAAACACATTCATTGTATTTACATTCATTTCAGTGAGAAAAATTGATTTGGATCGCGAACAAAACGGGTCACGAACAGAGTCTCGGAACGGATTAAGTTCGTGAGCCGAGGGTCCACTGTAGAAAAATATATATTTATTTCAGAAAAAACAGTTTACAGTGTGAGTTCATGTCTTGCCTCACTAGTAAATGCATCTTATAAGGTTTATCATAAAGCTTATAAAGGAAACTGACATATATGTCATCGTGATACATATAACGCAGAAAACAAGCTTTTCAGCGAACTGTTATTAGACATATTTATGCCAAAGAGCAGAGTTCAGCCTTACTCGAAATCACTAATTAAGAAGTGTATTGTATTAAGATTTTCTTAATAATTTCTTTTTTTTTTTTTTATTTCTTTCAATCAGCTAATGATACAGCTAACGGTTTTAGCAACACACTAACAAACATGAAAAAATTATTGGCACCCTTGGTAAAAATGGGTGGAAAGGGTAGTATTTGGGCTCAAGCACCTTAATCTTGCTATGTAAGTATAAAAAAAAAAATTTTTAATTTTAAGCTATGATCCAAACTGTCAGTGAAGTATAAAGAAAACAGACAGGTTGGCATCAATAACTGTGCCACTTTTTAGATGCATGAAAGAGCTTTTCAGAAATATCATCTTATAACCAAGAATACATTTTTAGCAGAAATCTGAAGAATCTACCATAAGAGTCATAGCAAACCCTACTATACTGATTGTGCATTATGACAAGGTGTTTTTTTTTTTTTTTTATCAGATGCACACTTGTTTCCTAGATGAGCAGCTTCAAACATATTTCTCTCAGACCTTTGCACAATGCTGAACTATTACTTTTATAGAGAAAAATCCTGTCAGCTACAGAATTACGCTGTATTGATCACTGAATTTGAGTCTTACTATAAGCATAGTCTCTTAGATATGACTCTAAATCTGCCTTTCCCAAACTTAGGGTCGTGATCATGGCTTCTGGCTGAGGTAATGCCGTATGATTTCTGTCATGCACTCAGTGCCGATCTCGTGTATGATGTCAAAAAGAAAATACAAGAAAGAGTTCATTAACGTTGCCTTCACCAAAGCCATTCAAAATGGAAAGAAGAGGCCTCTTATATTCAGTGCGTTCATACAGGCCTTGTGTAAGTTCGTTATGAGCTGGTGACAAACTTAACATTATGCTCAGAAAATCAATGTGCTGCGATGTACATTTATAAAGAAATGAAGACTTTTCATAAGCATTTTAACTCCGTGGCGTGTTGTGTTCTTTATCAGTAGTTTATAAATGGAGATGTTACGGCAATTCATGAAGTATTTCTGTAAGCTTGGGTCCCATGGAGACACCAAACTTCTCTTTTGGGTCTCGGGTTGAAAAGGTTTGGGAACGCTTGCTCTAAATAAATTATAGGTATGATGCAAAACAGTGTGCAGTACACAGTGACATTGCCTGGTGACATTAACTGTGGATTAACACTGTTTATTTGTTTACAGGTGATATTTCGATACGCCCTTGCTATTTTCAAATACAAAGAGGAGGACATCTTAAAGATCCATGACAATGTGGAAATCTATCAGTACCTCCGCTTCTTTACCAAAACAGTCACAGACGGCAGGTAAGCAATCGCAATCCTACTAAGTGATAGAAATACCTAATAGATTGGTAAGTACACAAGTCAAAATACTTTTCAGCCAAAAAGGGCTAGTACAATTCAGCATCCAGGGAGACAATTACCATAACAAGGTTCTTCCTTTGTATTTCACTTCAAACTACTCCTAGGTATGAGGTATGTGCTGTTTCCTAAGCCTTAGTTGAACCATGAGGATCTTTAATCATGCACTTTCTAACCTCATGGGTTATTCTGAGACTTGCTCCTGTCCTCTGTAACCTTTTGCATCAGTGTTACTATTTTTTGCCCTGAAGACAGACTCTCGCATGTATAATTCACAAAGCTTGCACACAGCTTAGAGACAAACACACACCACGTACACATCACTTGTGATGACTTTCAGGCCAGTCATGCTGTAAGCTCTTCTGCTGCTTCTTAGCCTATAAACACATCCTTTTTGATGCCATTTTTCAACATTGCAGGGGTTTTTTTCCCCAGTAACCAGAAACACAGGGGGAATACAGGAATGTTTAATTGGAAAGATTTTATTGTAGAACAGAGTATCTTTATCTGTGATCTGTTGCTTCCCATGAGCATCATGCACTTGATTTAATCATCCAGAATCACGATTATTAGACTGAATAAACATTTAAAAAAAAAAAAAGAAAGAAAGAAACTTGGCTTTGCCCACAGTTCTAAGAGTTTCAACCTTGTCGCCTCTTCTCTTCACCCACCACAGGAAGTTGACAAGCATCGCCTTCTGGGATTTGAACCCGTTCCGGATGAAGCATGTGAGGAACCGGCGTGCTGTGCACCTGCAGCGGCTTCAAGCTGAGCTCCATGAACTAGAGAGACTGCAGAAAGAGTACAGTTCGGAGAACAGCCAGCGCAAAGACAACACCCTTGACCTCGTACCCAGTGAAGATGAGGATGATGCATAGACATTTAAACATTTAACTGTACAAACAAATACCCTGCAGTGGTATAAAAGCACATGCACAAATGATAACAGATCAGGTATTGTATATGTACTGTATTTATACTGTATGTATGATGCACACATACAATAATAAGCACTGCTGGGACTCTCTCTGATGGACTTTTCGTTAGTACTGTATATGCCAGACCACAGGTTTTGAGGACAAATGCATGTTTGAAAAGGAAACAGAAGAGGTTTACCAGAAAAGGGTGGTCGTCTCTGTTGGATCAGAGACAGCGAGTCAGTGCATGTGCCTAATCTGCAAACAACGCAAAATTCCTCCTGGCTTTAATGGACACATATGACTCATGAAAAAAAAAATATATATATATATATATATATAAAAGTGTTTTCTCATTAAAATATGAGAAACACCAAAGATTCCTGCACTGAGCACAATGTAACAGGTTAGAGCACTTTATTCTCACTATCATTTATTGTACAGCTTTCTCATTAAAAAGAAAAAGGAAAAAAAAAGTTTGTATACTTCAGGTAATAATAATTTTATACGGATACACTTATTTGTATGATACCGATGTATTTTATAATAAACCAAATATGTTCATTTTGTGTGCTTTGTAAATCAGTATTGTTCTTTATTTCCTATTTGGCTTTGTTTCTCTTTCGTTTCTTATATTTGAGGATGATTCAGCTTTTACCTTAGGACTTTTCTTTCTTCACATAAGAAGAATATGAATTGAATGGCATAACAAACATAAACTTCAATGCTTACACACATTTACAAAAACAAAGCAAATCAAAGAAAAAAACAGTGCATTCCCTTTTCTTTAGTTAGTTCAGAGACTTAAAGCCATTTAGCTCAGAAAATGTGCTAAATTAAACCAGTGATCACAGAGTACATTGATAAAGCTTTTTATATATCATGCAAAAAAATAAAAAAAATAAAAAAATAAAATGCTACTTCCTAGCTATAATAGTCTTAGCACTTACCCATTACAATGTTTCACTGAAAGCACATTTTTTGGAGATCTGTTATTAAAGGATCATGTTTTTTGCTTTGTACAGTATCCTGACTAATTATCATTTTGGGGTTTTTTGCTATAATGTTTGTATCTGCTACCTAGATACCTTGTGCAACCCTCTTGTACATAGAAGTAAAACAACTACCTCATTCTTAACCGTCTCCCTGAAGGTCTCATTCATCAGACACATCTTAATGTCTCTGTAGAACTGCTGTGTAATGCTCCTTTTTAGTTCCCACCTGTCAACATCTATGTACACAAATAGCCAAAATTTTGAACACACTATATTAAATATATATTTTTGACATTTTTATAAAGACTTATGATGGAAAGGTTTCTAGGACAAACGTAAATAGTGAAGTTAATGCAGATGTGCACATTTATTATCTGAATGCAGTTTTTACTGAAAAATAAATTGTTTCCCCAAACAATTTCTTTGTTCCACAGGAAAACTACTTGTTCGGGGAAACAATTTATTTCTCCTTATTTCTTCTTCTAAGCAGTGAGGGGATCGATCATCTATTTGGTAAGTTTAAGAACAAAATCTTCTGGGTGAAGCTCTCTCTCAGTGAAGCTGGTTAAGCAGAGTGTGCACAGGATTACTCTTAAAAACACAAAATCTAAATGAAATTCAATTTGTTTAACACTTTTGTTGGTCATTGCTTCATTCCATATAATTTTTTAAAATTATATTTTATCATATGAATGTTCTTAAAACAGTCGAAGATATTAAAAATGAATTAAATACTTCTACAAAGGTGAGTTACATTTAAAAAAAAAAAAGTTTTTTTTGTTTTTTTTTTTATTTTGCCTTGTATATTGCAAATAGGTCCAGCCAACCATCCGTCCATTACTTATGTTGATCAGTTAAGGGTTGTGGGAAAGCTGGAGCCAACCCCAGCTGACTCTGGGTGAGAGGTGTGGTACATTACATTACATTAGCATCATTTTGGCAAACGCCCTTATCCAGAGCGACTTACATTGATCTCATTTCTACAACTGAAGAGTGGAGGTTTAAGGGCTTTGCTCAAGGGCCCAGCAGTGGCAGCTTAGTGGTGCTGGAATTTGAACTCACGACCTTCTGTTCAGTAGTCCGACGTCTTAACCCCCGAGCTACCAATTATGCTCAAACTGATACATAGGACAATTTAGAGTAGCCAGGTGACCTAATCTGCATGTTTTTGGACTGTGGGAGGAAACTGGAGCGCCAGGAGGAAACCCATGCAGGCACGGGAAAAGCATCCAAACTCCATACAAAGAGGCTCCAGTTGGTCAGCAGGGTCGAACCCAGAATCTGCTTGCTGTGAGGTGACAGTCCTAACCACTGCACCACTGGACAAATAAGTGTCACTGTCATATTTCTACATAATCTCCAACGCAAGTGTTCCAAAGGGCGGATTCCATTTAAAGTAACTTGTATTCGGTTCGAATTTGTCGCACTTATAAAGGATTCAATTGTATCGCCCCGGTATAGCAGCTGTGTCCAAGCTTTGGCGTGTGGAAGTGCAGATCAGATTCTAAGACATGTACAATAACAATTGAAGACCATGTTTAAAATTTTCCATTTTATTACTTTAAAAAACAAGATACATATGAAATCATAAATATAAAAAAAACAAACAAAAACCTTAATTCAATGTTACAAACAACTCTACTGCAGGTAAAAGCTAAGAGCTAGTGTTACACCAGACAAGGAAACTGATGTATTGCCTATTCATAACAGTATTCTTCACACAGAAACGGCCTATTTCTCCACGGGGATGAGAATAGAAGCGCAGTTTCCCGTAATGAAGAGGAGAAACACACTCACATCTCGACAACATAAAACAGTGGCTTCTCACTGAATAAAGCTATTCTTCTAGAAGTGTCAGTGTTTAAGTCACATGGATCCTAACGCCAAACAATTCACGTCCTACAAAAATGGCTCATTGTTTTAAAGAGTTAGAGTTAGAAAAAGCCCAGACTGGGAGCATGCAGGTCGTATATGTGTGTTTATACGTGTATGTATCAGTGTCAGTGTGCGTGTGCATGTGTGTGTGTATATTGTGAATATGGACATTACTAGCTTGGCTCTGGCTATAAGCAGAGCATCTCTACGTCTCTCTAACGGACACCGACAGGTCTGAACCTGCCACATGCCAACTGCTCAGCCACCACGCCGATCGAGAGAGAAAGAGGAAAAACAAGGACTCAACTAAATACCAAAACAAGCAGTTAGAACAATACAGCTTTTGTGCACACCATCTGAATTTTACATTGTGCACCGTTTGGCAACGCGAAGGGTCGAGCAGAGAGCCAGATCCTGCTGTTCCTCAGCACTTTCTCAAGATCAGCTCGTCTCACTCAGATCCTCCCCGGTCAGAGCAGAATCAGAAAACACAACACTGCGCTTAGTAAATTCAGTAAAGGGCAACTTCTGCTAACAGAGTACATCTCACCACAGCGGTCAAGAAATTCTCACACTACCATTTCTGAAAGATTTCATTTTTCAAGCATTTGAGAATAAATTAGTCAGCAGAACGAAATGTTTATAACCATATTAAATCTAACCTTTTTTTTTTTTTTTACACATATGCCATCTCTGTGTTTAAATGAGTACTTAGTGCAATTCTTAACATGCTTTAACCGTAACACTTGTGTCTGTAACAAATATCATTTCTTACTTTTTTCTCAATTTGCTTATATTTCTGAACCAAACCTTTAAGCTTTTTCAAGATACCATTCACTAGATAGCATTTCCTCCCTAATGTGAGATCTGGAAGAACACACATGGACAAACAAACAGAAGACCACAATACACTTTAAGGTCCCTTTTCAAAGAAAACCAAAACCAACATTCTGTTATCAGTCAGCATGTATCGTTACATGTTCAAATATACTGTACAGAAAAATGCATACACCACTCATTTTCAGATTTTTCTTATACAAGTCCACTCTAAATCCATCATAAAGCAATGGTTACTGTATTAGGAAATTAGCCAACATTTCTCAGGTACCATGTGGCTGATCAAAACGAGTCAAAGGTGAACCAGTAGACGTGATCATTATTTAGTAAAAAGATACTCACTTTTTATAAGCAATTTATAAGAATTGACAAATGTGCTTAAATATTAAGGTACCTTTACGTCACTGTTAAGGCTTTGGCAGAAGGTGAGGGTTCAGTCTTATTGTGAAATTTGCAAGTAAAAAGATTTTACAATAGAAGTGAAACTGACAAATGGTACATGTTGGATATAACTGCTATCCACTCAGGTTTGAGAAGTATTGTTCTGTTCCAGGGGTTGGAGTGTATTCCAGATGTGGACATTTCAGAAGACCAGAGTATTTGAAAAAAATAAAAATAAAAATACTGTAGCAGAACTAATAATCCTGTAAAAAAAATTTAAAAAAAAAATTTAAAAAAAATAAATAAATAAAAATACACAAGCACCTCTATTCTTCTAAACATGAACCAGCTCAGCCTCTATAGCAAATCCACTGTTGTCTTTTAACCAATCACACGCATTTATATAAATTAGCTGAAGATAGCTCATCTATCCAGAGGCAAGCTTCAGGGCTATACATATATATGAACTCTTTTATTGATTTTTATTTTATTTGCTATGAAGTAGCAATGAAGTTACGAAGTATCATTAAGTAACATTATGATACCTTTTTGTTGGAGTTCTGGAGATTTAAATGTCAATCTGTTTACTAAATGTGAATCTGCACCATCTCCAAAAGTCGCCAACCGTCCTCCTAACCATGAGTTCCCTTCTTCCAGTTCCTAAACACCTGGCAAATGTTGGCTAAAACCTCCAAACTCTTTTTTAATAAAGAGTAAAAGTACAAAGTAAGTAGTAAAATCTTGACTCCTCCCATCCACGTGCTGTACATAAACAACTCGCTTGTAGTTTCGCTGCTGATTAGATACCGAATGTGTTATGGAAAGCTTGAACTGGTTTAAGGCTTACAAGCTCTCTGCAGCTGAAGTTCATACTGTACTGCAAAAATACTGTAACCAACCAATTAAATCCAGCAGGATGTGCTGCATGCTGAATGAGTTAAGGCAAGGTGCGAGTTTTTGTGTGCCTCTCCTCTCCAAGCCACTCGGTATCACAGGGATGCCTCACGAAAAAAAAAAAAAAAAAGAGAGAGATTCTGAAATGTAGTGCAAGTAGGAAGACTTGAGTTTGCTGCAGGAGTAAAAGTGGACGTTCACACATCACACAGAATTAAAAGCACCCAGACTCTTCACGGGATGCAGTGTGAGAAAATTATAGTAGTGGACTCATATTCAGTGACAGGTTAGTACTATTCAGAGTTGATGAGTTGAAAAAATGAAAACGAAAAAAAAAAAAATTCACATGCAGAAAGTTTTTCAGAATTTCTCTTTCCCATAGGCTGAAGGAGGGACTACGGAAATCACCCTGTGTTTAAGGACAAACCAAGGCCTGGTGTCACATTAGCATCAGACTGTTAAGTATCTGTGAGAGCCATTCATTTACAGAAGGATAATCAAAAATGAGCTTCGTGCTTGGACACGATCAGGAAACCAGGTCCTGGGCTAGGATTCGTGAAAAGCTGAAGCACAAATCTACAATAAGGTCAGTGTAGAGACATGCAAGCAATCTGATTTGAAATCAGCACTGAAAATGTAAATCTAAGCCCAGAGGTTTATGTGACGCTGTAGCTAAAGACTTGCAGCTCAGCTATGAAATACGTTAGGGTTAGGGAATTATGCAAAGATGGTGATTAAGATCCTGGGTGGTACATGTCCAGCTTCTCAGAGTCTTAATACTAATTCAGTGTTTGCATTTAACATCCTAATTAACATTAATACATAATCTCAAACGATGCTTTATATTTAGTTCAAAGTAAATCTTGGGGGAAAAAAAAAGAAAAGAAAAAAAAAAAAAGATCAGAAGGCCCGGCCGGTAACACTCATAGCACAACAGCTCTGACTGGCCCAAACAATTCAAACAACTTTCAATTAGCTGTTTAAATCGTTGGGTTTTATCCTCTCAGGAAAAAAGACAAAAGGTAGAGCAATTCCCTTCCATTTGTAGAAACAATCAGTTTTAAAATCTTTTTTGGAATCAATGTTTTAACACTGAGGCACAAAACAAAACAAAACAAAAAAAACCTCAGCCTCTAATCTTCCTCCCAAATATACATCCATATTGTAACTGGGTGCAATAAACATGTCAATAAAAGCAAATGATGTACAGACGCTTCAGTGTTAGGACCTAAAACAATAAAAAAAATAAAAAAAAACCCAGTTAAGTCCTTCATTGCTGCATGACACAAAGGTTTCTTCTACCAAATCTCAAGAAACCCATTTAAGAAAAAGGAACAAAAGTCTGTTATGAAAATTTTACATAATAAAAACAGTGATTCTAGACATTATTAATACTTGTGTTTCACTAGATGGCAATTGTTTTTTAGTCTTATAAAAAAGGACATCACTACGAAAAATGCATCAGCCTTTTAAAATATGCAGCGCTTCAATATAAAGTGCTTCATTACATTGTTATTTCTTTTTTTTTTTACAGTTTCTTATTAAAATATTGTATTCCCTGGAGTGAAACCATAGTAAACATGTTACACATTGGTAAAAATAAACATTTTGGAATGTCTTTAAAAAGTCCCATGGCCGGCTTTTAGTCAAGCTGAGCTTGTTCCAGGCGCCTAAGAGAAAAACAGTGATTAGATTTTCATTGCAAACAACAGGAATAAAAATACCTGCCACAAATATTCGGGTAAGAAGACTCAGAGTGCCGCACAATGAGAGCAAGAAAAGGAGAAAAAAGGAGTGCAGGTATGAATGTTAATGAGAGGACATGCTGGGACAAGCAACAGTGGACAGCCAGACTGTCTTGAGACTTTAGTGGTCCAAAAAGTCCACTAAAGGATTCAATTTGTTACTAATCCTCTGCCTGAATATTAAGCATAGAAATATTAACATCCTCACACATGATTAGAGAAGCTTATCGCAGCCAATCCAGGATGCTGAATCCTGAAAATTCCAAACAATATAAAACTTCCCAACAGAGTATCTTAATTCAATAGTAAATAATGAAGAACCAAGTGGCGGTGCAGTTAATGACAGCACCCATGGGGCTAGAAAATGACTCGGAGCCAGCATTTTGGAGTGTGTACGCTGCCTAAGCTTGTTAACCCTCCCTCCCTCCTTCCTCCTGCTGACTGTGGCTCATTTTCCAGCCTGCCAGTTCCATCCCCTGCATGGTTGAGCTCAAAAAACTGTCTTCCAAAAGCGACACAGTGACGATAAGGCCACAGAGAAAAATATTATTTACACAAGGGCATTTTGGGTACAAGACAGTGAGGAATTAAAACAAAAACAAAAAAACAGGCAAAAAGGACAACAGCAAAATAAAGAGTCCATGCATAGAAAAATACTCAGTTAGTGAAGAATGAAGAAAGGCTTGAAGGACAAATAAAGATAGTAATGGCATTAATGAGTGCTCGTCAGCACGTGGCCATGCTCGGTGTGTTCTGAAGCAGTGTGAGCAGCAGGAAGGGTGTGAGTGTAGGCAGACACACACAAATGAAGATGATGAAGTCTTGAATGAAGCATATGACCAGCATGTACTGAGACAACACCCAGTCCACCAACACGCAAAGCAGCAGGTAGTAGAGCAGAAACTCCTGCAGGACCTCCCACTCATTGCCTGCCGGCGTCACACCCGCACTCACCATGGCCTTCATCTCAGTCAGCCCCGCCTCCTGACGAGCGCGAGACCGCTTGCTGCTCCGTCCCCGTTCTGCTGGCGCTACTGACCTCCGGCTGTTTTCCACAAACTCCTGCAACGGGACAGACAACTAGAACTGTTACATATGGAAAAATCAACAAAGTAACAGAATACTTCATTATAGGGTATTTAACTTATTAAATGTCGATAACTATGATAAGAAATCGAAAGAACATCTTCAAACCACCTCTTAATGTCGTCTCATTAGTGCTCCAAACATCCCAAAAGTGGTTAGGTTCTAAACCAGAAATGTCTACTACGTAGGATGCAGCTGACTGCAACCAAATGAATGCCCCTCCCTTGCCAAGCATGTATTAGACCATATGGAGGCCTTCAGGTGCCTGTAGTGCACTTCCAAGTACTTGCATTCATGCTCCCTTTCTTCTTCCATGCTAAATAATAACTATGCTCCTCCATTTTTTTCATTTGGGATCCTGATAGCCACCACCAGCCAACACTGATTCAACTGGTTTCTTCTTCTCTGTCTTACTCGCTTGTTCTTCGTCTTCCTTACGGTGCCTCTTTCCAGATTCACACTGCCGCTTGTAAAAACATGCAACGTAGGAGGTGCTCTTCAGAGGTTTGTCCATTCTGGGCTACGGTAGCGGTGTAACATGGAGGCTCCATAGAAGGGGACCCGCACCCTATGTATATATAAAGGGCTCATTCTGAGCTTACAAAAAACACAGTGATTTCAAGTTACAAGCAATTATACACTAATGAGAACAAAGCTATGAATACTATATTCCATTTCTACTTATATACCCCCCTAAATCCTACATGGTGGACCTTTAAATTAAATGTGAGGCCTACCCATATGCTCCCCCGAAACACTTGTCAGTCAAGGAATACAACCCAATTAGCAATTTGCAGAATATAACTTTAATCAACTTTTTTCAGCACATTTTTGTACAAGTCCTCAAGCTCAGCTACATCACTCTAGGACAGAGGTCTCCAACCTTTTTCCCACTGAGAGCTACTTTTAGAAAATAAAAATTGCTGCGAGCCCCCCCCGCAATGCCGTCGCCGCCACCCCAGCCCCCCCCCCGCAAGCTCGCTATGTCGTCAACCCCACCCCCAGTCGCAAGATTGCAATGCCTGAATTCTCATTACTTAAAAAAAACGCACCAGAATGCATGCATGCATGTATCCATTTCTTTCTCTTTTTACTATCCCACACTATTACTCACCGGCTGGAAAGTCCTGTGAAAAGGTGCTGTGGACTGTGGTGAAATGGCGCTCGACATTGCAT
>JAQMCW010000012.1:6633319-6645819 GCA_030068335.1 Chrysichthys cranchii
ATTTGTGTTTTATGAAAATCTCTGTTTAAAATTAAGTATTTGCTCAGCCTTTGGCGAGCTACTCAGAAGGGGGCGGCAAGCGTCTGGTAGCTCGCAAGCGACGCGTTGGAGACCCTGCTCTAGGATCTAAGGGGTCTCAACCAGATGCACTGTTGAACTTTCTGGCAAACCTTATATTGAATGCAATTGAGAAAGCCTGGAAGATAGCTTCTATAACAACTTCTTTTTGGAATCAGGAAACTACAGAGACTATGAGACAGTTCACTGGACATGCTAGCAGAATGTACCAAAAAGCTGAAATTCAGTGCTGCTGTTAGTCAACCTGGGGACCTTTAAGTGGCACCAAGGACCATATGATTATCTGTGAAGATTGGCACATATCCTGGAGGGACTCGGATGAAGACTTGGATACAAGTGCAATATTTTATCCGGGTGAAACAAAACACTACGCATGAAATCACTAGACGTTAACATAAACAAACAGCACATAGCCTGGACATGATCTAAAGACTTGGCAAAGCATGGGCTAAATTTGGCCTAAACATGAGCATAGACATAAAGGCATAGCAGGCGATATGCACCACATGTGGTAAAACCAAAAGAAGCTTGACAGAGGAGCACTAAGAGTCTGCAACTTAAAAACACATGCTAATGAAACAAACACAATACAAGTTATTCAGATCAGGGACATGTGGCCTACAGAGGCTGCTGGGAAACATAGTGCACAAGGTACGTATTGTGAAGACAGTGGCTACACAGCCCCGCTTTCCAGCAAAAGCAAGCTCCCTTCACCAGACTACGATGCCGGGGTTGACCGAAGACAACCCACGCGGCCAGTGTTGCCAACTCAAGGAAAGCCTAGACACCAGCCACTACAAGGCGGGGCTGTGGAATCCAGCATGGCTAGTGGCCAATTTACACCTACCATTCCGGAGAAGCCGGCAACCTATAAAGGGGGCTCAGCTTGCCAACACAAGTGAGTATGGCTCAGGTCTTGCACCAACTGTTGCTTGTACTCTACCCTATCGCAGAGGCCTCATGTGAAGGATTCATCTCTGTGAGAGTGACTCCCCAGCTTGGAAAAGACGGACTGCCATGCGATTTGATCTGCCCCTCGCTTGGCTACTTTACTTAAGGAACTTGTCCTATTACACCCAGCCTCTGTGTGTGTGTGTGTGTGTGTGTGTGTGTGTGTGTGTGTGTCTGCCAGCAGAAGCTCACAGTAGACTCAAAGAGCTCCAAACATAAAGATTTTCTTTTAATAACACTGAAGAACATTCCTCTAAGAATGACAGAAAACATACACAATCAACATTCAAGTTAATGTTTGAAAGATTTACTTAAATAATTATTTTCCGTCCTGTGCCCAGTGCATGTTCTGTATGCACTATATGGAGCGGCAACTCTATAAATAATTCTTTTAGGAATACAGTGAACCCCCGCCTATCACAGAGGTTACGTTCCGGCGCCCCCCTGCGACAGGTGAAATCCGCAAAGTAGCGCCGTCACATTTATTTTATTATTTATACATATATTAAGGCTTTATAAACCATTTCCACTCTTATTAACCTTTTCCACACTCTTATAAACACGTCCTATGCTCTTAAACACTTTCTACACTCTTAAACATACGTCATTTTAACAACATATAAAATTCTACATGCGTGCTTACTGCCGATGAAGTCACTTCCTGTTTACAACCTGTTTACTAGCTCAAGCGGAAGTGGCGTACAGCGCCACTGTGTATTCATCCGCTGACGAAATAAAGTGCATACTGTTTTATTTCGATTTAAATGTTCTTTTAATGTTTAATTAACATTTTTTTAAAATTCTATTTTATATTGTATATTCCAGAGTCCCGCGAAAGCCAAAAAAATTCCGCGAATCAAAACGTGAAAATCCGCGATGCACTGAACCCGCGACAGGTGAACTGCAGTATTGCGGGGGTTCACTGTACAGTATTAGGGACAGTTCGTACTGAAATGCGGTAGAAATATGGCTTAATTTTGGAGCTCCGTAAAGCTGTGTTTAGGTTGCTAGTGATAACCACTGATGACAGTAGAATACCATGAGAGACTCACCATGAGGGCCTTGTCCATATAGAACTCCTTGCCATGTGTGCCGTCGTTGTATTTGGTGTCAATTGCAAAGCAGAGAAACAGCACATCCACCACGATCTCAAAGATGGACAGGAAGCAGTGGGCCACAAGAAAGGTGAACAGGCACACGATGATGAGCGGCAGCACCCACTCCGTGTAGTCCCTCTGATAGTTCAGTGCCAGCACGCCCGCAAATGCTGTACATGTCATGATCAGGATCTACACACAAACACACACATTTGTTTATTACAGAATAATCAAGCCTTCATATCTAGTTGTAGAAGCAGGCGTGTGGTCAAGCACCAGTATGTGAATGGGGAGCGAAGCCGGGTGAGATGAGTGGTAAGGATTTGCACCTGTCATGGATTATTACTAATAAGTGTTGTGTGTTTCATTGAGCGGTAAGAAGAGATAAAGAGGGAAGAGTGGAGAGCCATAAGAGAGAATGAGCTGAGAAGATGCAGAGCAGTGTGTGTGGGTGTGTGGGTGGGTGTAAGAGTGTGTGCACACATAGAGAAAATAAAAGTCTGTTGAAAAGTGCAACAAAAAATAAATGCGCACACAAATAAAACAGAGTTTAACTTGCTTGCTTCCTGCCTCCTCCTTACCCAAATCCATCCATTCTACACTTGTGCCAAAACCCAGGATAATGAAGCCAAAGCACCAACATGGAGTCCTCACCCATCACAGAACTCATCCAGGCGCTCATCAGCATCCCCCAGATGCAACATCAGGCCCTCGTCACTATGAGGAAACAACAGGAGCAGGTGTTCTAGATGCTGCTCTTGGCCTAGCAGGAAGATCAGCACGTGCTACAGAGCCTCCTCCTGCCAGGGGGTAATCCAGTAGCCCCAGCCATTGCATTACAAGCATGTCCCATGGCATGCTAAATAAGATAGAGCTGCAGGACAACGACAAGGCATTTAGCAAGCTATTCAAGCATGCAGCAGAAGTGTGGGGTTGGCCAACCTTGTAGTCAGGTGTCTGCCAAGCAGCTCCCCATCACCCACCTGCTGGAGTACCTAGACGTCATGTGAGTAATTCTGTAATGAGTCTGCCACAACTTGGAGCAACAGTGTCAGCAGTTCCACTCACTAATTCCAGGTAAGCTCAGCCACCCCTTTGGTTTTGCCCAGCAGCTCGGGAGCAGGGGCTGATGTCCCTGAAACGCTGGCATCGCCATGTGTTAGTTTTAGTGGATTACGCAACGTGATACCCAGAAGCCGTGCCTCTGTACAACATTTCCACACACCGTGTGGCAGAGACAATCTTCCATGCTATCTCCTGGGTCAGGATCCCAAAAGAAATTTCGACTGAGCAGGGCACAACCTTTATGTCACATGCACTTCTAAAACTGTACGAATTATTAGGGATTCAACTGATTGGTCCTCATGTTTAACATGCGCAGAAGGATGGGTGGGATGAAAGGTTAAATCAAATGCTTAAAGACATGATTCTAAAGTTTGTTCGCTTTGTAAAACACTACCCTGAAACATCCCCGGGTGGTGGTACACAGCAGCTCCTATCGTCTCTCTGAGCACAAGAAAAATGTGGTTCAGGATGAACTTCAGGCTGTGCTCAGTGGGGTAAGCAAGGAGTCTCACAATGACTGAAGCAGCCTGGTGGCCTTAGTGAACAAAACCTATTTATCAATCTGGTTTTGTGTGAACTTTCGAAAAGTCAACACAATGTCTAAATTTGACAAATGTAAACTTTTAAAGGTAATAGGTACAGCTCGATTTTATTCAACACTGGATTTGACTGTGGGATATTGGCAGATCCCCTTGGCAATATCTGGGCTTCCCAACTGGGTCATGGGCAGGTGCATCCCCAAACTGACAAGACAGCAGGAGTGTTTGTGAATCCAGTTTGTGAATGGGCAGCAAAGCCAGGAAAGACGAGTTATTACTAATGAGTGTTCAGTGCTGAAATGTTCAGGGCACTGGGTGTGCATGTATGTGTGTGTGTGTGTGTGTGTGTGTGTGTGTGTGTGTGTGTGTGTGTGTGCAGGTGTATGAGTGTGTGCACACAAAGAGAAATTAAAAGACTGCTGAAAAGTGCAACAAAAAATAAAAGTACACATAGAGTTTCACGCGCCTCCTTTCCGCCTCACTAACCAAACCCCTGTCTATTCCACAGTTAACAAATGAGTTTGGTTAGTAATGCAAATCTCTCTGGTTAAATTAAAGTCAGTTTTAAGGTGAGCTATTGGATAATTTAAAGGTCCCAGTGGCCTTTACCTTGCCCAAGAAAAGCACAAAGTCTCCCACAGTGTTGATGGCTGCCACCCTCAAAGCATTCTCCACCAATATCACAAATGCGTCACGTGCCGAAGTGCAGAAACTGGTGCTGTTGATGGCCGTCGCTGCGTATGCGTTCTGAACATGAGGTGGACAGAGAGAGCATGAAAATCTTGCCTTAAACTCAAAATCTAAACTAGAAAGTCATACAGATTATTCACTATTAGGCTGTTCATTTTAAAGAAAAGGACTAATATGAATAAACATTCTATAACAAGGTCAGTGCCAGACAAAAAATATCTGTCACATGCAGCAATAGTAGTGCCTTATTATACAATGTCAACAGGTTGCTGTCAACGAATGTAACTTAAACCAGCTTGTCAGTTACTGGCTCTGACGCATGTAGAACATGTGAAGATATAACTGGTCAGAAATAAATGTAGCAAAAAATATGGCAAAAAAAAAAAAGTCACACAAAGTTGCTAGTCTATCACAAGGAATGGTTTAGCAAGTGGGATAAACTTGTGAGACTGTTTGGGACAGTAGGTGGAAGACCAAAATATAACTTTAACAACTTTATCTCAGTTGTGCACCAGTCAGAAACAGAAACAGTGGGCTAAATGTAAATGTCTATTGTTAATAATTTATGCACATAAAATACAATTTAATTTGATTAAAACAGACAGGACCTATGAAACTCAGATACTCAGAAGATGGCGCCAACCATATGATTTTTAATTTTATCATCATTTTTTTTTTTTTTTGCAAAAGACTATCTTAAAATAATTTTAATATCATTTAATCATAATATCATTGTACTGTTCAACCAAGCCTGAAAGTGTTGAAGGAATTCATCCATTTCTTGCTGAACTAACACTACCCACAGTGAGGCAGTGGTATCCGTTTCATCCCAGTACCTGATTTAGATAATTGAGGCACTTCTCCAGACACCACAGGCAACAAATACACGCCTTCAGCATACAGCGTGCACATGCGTTTTCCTAGAGAGGAAAAACAGTCTGAGTAGAAATCACAGTGCTCAAAATCACACTTCCGTTCACCATCCAGTAGACGTACTAAATACTCCCTTATGCTGGCATACCATATCTGGGGTATATTCTAGTGGCACGCTCAGAGTTGAGTTAGAGATGTGTACTGAGGATTTACTGTATTAATAAAACTGCGCACATCAGTATTCAGATATTACACGTAACTACAGAATTATTTTATTTTATTTTATTTGGACAAGAGATGTGAACACAGGGTTTCAGTAAAACAGTTGTGTCTCACTTATGTCCAATTCTGACCTTGAACTTACGCCTTTTAATTAGCTTGAATGAGGAGCAGTAACAAGTCCAACTTTATATTTCGGACTGTACACCCACCCAAAACACTATGAAATGCCATTTGAGGACATTATTAAAGTTTTTTTTTTAAAAAAGCATTATTAATTTCTTAAAAGTAAAAGTAAAGAAAAAAAAAAAAGAATTTCTGCCTGTTTTGGAGGTGCCAATGTTCGGCATTGAATTTATTTGTGAGGTCACATTCCATAATAATGGTTCATATGAAAGTAGACACTCGGGCCTTTAAGAATTTGAAGTTTTAGTTTATTTTGTAATTCCATTTTATTTCTGTAACACTGTTATTGTGGAGAGGTGTGAATTGTTTGCCCAGCAGAGGACTCACACTCCTCTTATCCTCCTGTCACCCTGCTCACCAGCAGCTAAACACAGAATAATGATACTGTATACACAGAAAACCAACGGTATCCTGACTGATCATATAACAGACTTGTGGCAATAAAATAATTCATTTGTTAATACTGATCACAAACGTCTAAAAAAGAAAAGTCAGTTTCCATTCTGAATAGAATGTCAGTCTACAGCTAGAGAAAGCCAGGATTAAAGTCTACTGAAAGAACTTTCACATGGAGGACATGTTAATCAGAGACATTGTTTATCACTGCTTTTCCAATGAATCAAATCTTTATGGATAAAAGTACAAATTAATTTAAAGTAAGCTTAATTTAAAGATTATATCCCATCCACACATTTCGATTTCTAGACCTTGACTTAGTGTTCCTTAACTTTGTTTCATTGGCACCCACATTAGAAAAATGGCTGAGTTAAAAATGTTTCCCCCAAAAATAGTTGTTTTGCTCTATTTGGAGTGTTCAGAATAAATTATGTTAGCAGAGTGGGAGTAAAATTGCAGAAACTTTGACACTTTCCAGAGAGGTCATGATATAAAGAAAATAAAACACCATAAAACACAACAATAGAACTATTGACTTATAATAACAGAATTCTAGAAATATTGCTGTGTCAAGTGTTATTTATAAGCTGATTAATAATAATGCTGGAAGTCATAATTAATGCAATCATACAGCAATATATTAATGAAAACTAGGAATTGGCATGTAATATGGCCCGCTTTATAAATAAGATATAAAAATACTGCTTTATTTTAAAAGCTAATAAGAAAAGCATTCAGATGTAAAGTGAGCCTTGTATAATGCAAATATATATAAAAGAGAAAAAGTGGTCACCCATGAAATGTATCGTCTATGATAAGATAAGATCTGCAGAATCTAGGAGTATAATTTGGTATCTAGAATATATTGTGAGTACAGCTGAGTGGAGGCCGTTGTGGACTGACCTTTCCTTTGAGCTGATTACGGATGTAGATGAGGATGAGGCGCGGGATCTTGACCAGGGTGATAATGAAGGAGCCCTTGGCCACGGTGCCCAGGTGGTAACGGATCAAACGAAACACTGATGACAGGATGGGCGTCAAAGGGAGCTTGTTCTTGTCCCTACAAAGAGTCTGGATGTTACTGAATTGCAGATTAATTTATTCAGGTTATTAAATCCTTGCATCTATTGTCCCCATCCCCCACTGAGAAGGTAGTTTGATTTTATGTTGAACCATTAAACAAATGTTCTGAATCTAAGAGTTCACCAAGGAAACTGAATGTAATCCATCGAGACTCAGCTGGCTGTACCTGTACGTGGTTTGAGTTTGTTTGAATCTTAAAGTTCCAGAAAGAATCTATACAAATAAATGGCATATTTTTAGCCAGAATTTAAAATAAACCTTTGAGTCATGGTGTTACATTTTTTTGTATTACTTTTGTTGCCAGAATTAATATTTTATCCAGATGCTTGCTTGGTTAGGTTCTGTTCAATCAAATCATCTCCTGTCACTAACCAGGAAATCACCGGTGATTCAACGATACATTTTAGCCTTCACTTATAGCTTGGTAGACTAAACAGTTGGATGAGAGAAAAAAAATAGTTTCACTTCCTCACATGTACTTCACACGTCACATGTATGAACCTCTACAACACATGCATAGCAACTAATTACTCACTGCCACAATTTTTTGGCAAAAATAACTTTTGAAAGTTTCTTAAACAGTCTGTTAATCCTACATAATGTTCTAGGAATTATTAAGCCTCCAACTGTGTGATTTAGAAGCAACTGAATGCTTTCCTATTATTTGTTAATGATAAATACTTTAATTGTGTTTATTTAGAATGGACTGCAGTAGCCTATTTATACATGCTGACATTAGGAGTGTAAAACCATGAAACCAGGTTGTAAGAAGTAGAGCAGGACATTTAAGGCCTTGCTTGAAGTCAAGATAATACTAAAATGCAAAGTGGGTTAGAAAATACCACTGTGCCGGAAGAGTTTCAAATGTCAGAGCCCCTGTAGTGCTGCTCTGCCCATGGCAGCGCAGGCATGTACTTAACCAGGGAAAATATCAACTGGGCAGGGACAGGGAAATAAATGTCTCACATGCAACCAAAATAAGCACCAAAGTTGTGCTTGCAGGTGCAGACCTGCGAACCGCAAAGAAAAACTATGCATAGTCCCGTGAAAAGGTACAGAGATAAAAACAGAGTAAATCTTGAGAAAAAAAAACAAACCCCAAAACAATATGGTAAATTCTTGATATAGAAAATGGGCAAAATATGGTAGTTGTCACCATATTTTACAAAAGTAGTCACCATCCTTTTACAAAAGTTGCTAAGCATTCATTTATATATACACAACTGCAGTACCTCATTGCAATTTATATGACTTGAAGCAGTTTAATGGAGGTTTGCATTACTCAGTCTTCTCATGCACAAATTTCTACACACTCAGGAGCAAATGTATAATTTAAAATAAAAAGGACACTTTTTTTTTTCACTTCTTGCACATTTTGAGTGATAACACTCAAGCTCCTATGCAAAATGTTTGACACTGGACAGGTGTCTGCAGGTGCAAAATATAAACTGATGTTTTAACTGATAACAACAGACCTGGTAAAGTAGTATGTGACCACAGCTCCAGCCACAGTCATTTGCTGACAGGCCAGGATGAATTCACTTATCCAGATGAGACCCACAGCATGGTACCAGGTGAGGTACTGCAGTGGGCCGCTCAGTCTGAACTCGGTCAGACCTGTCTGCTCATTCTTCTCTGGATTCCCTGGGATTAGGCAGAGATATATGAAAATATGAATAACAAAATAAAATATAAACCCTGTAAATCTTATTTATGGTTAAGCTTGTACAACGGCACACCCGCATATCCCGAAATACCGGAAGATTGTGGTTAGAACTTAATTGTATACGTTATAAGTGGAGGCATGATGATTTTCTAACAATTATGTAACCCAAATGCAGAATCAAATGCCCTGTGGAAATATCAAAATTTGAAATGTCAGATAAGCGCTTTCGTTACCCACAAAAAGGCTGCAATCATCAGGAATTGTAAAGGTTAACAAATGTTGTCTCTGCCCCAGGAGAGTTTGGGCTAGTGAATACACTGTGTAATTAAATTTCTTTGGCAGTCCAAATAACCTAGAAAATGGAACGACATCTTTTCCAACGGCAGATCTTGATAAAGCTAAGCTCAGCGGCACGCCTGCCACTATAATGACATTTCAGCTGATGGGTAATTGTCATACGAATAACTCCAACTATATAATTGTTTTTTTCTGTCGATTTTATGCCCCTCTTCATAACAGTGTAACAGTCCACAACACACAGGTTTGTTCAGGTGTTATGCTTCCCTGACTGTATATGTTTATATGCAGATATATGATCTGAAGTCTGACAGTTAGCAGCAATCAGCTCAAATGTGGTCTAGCAGATAATCCTGATTAGTGGTGACAGGCTTATTTACCAGTGGTCCCGAGGAACAGGAGTACTAGGATCCAGTAGACCCAGAAGAGGAAGAGGGCGAGAAAGGTGCAGAAAGGCTGCAGCACCAGCAACGGCAGGTGAATAAAAACCTTCCCGGCCACGTGGAACAGAGCGATGGTCAGAGCCACTCGCTTCCTCATGAATAACATCAGCAACAGCAAGATCACCTGAAAAAAAATACCCAATGCGTTGCTTAGAGGAGGGTGTTGAAATGTAGAGAGGTTAAGAACCACTAAATATTAAAGTCAGAAAGAACTGGCACTAAAAATTTAAAGACTGCTTTGCTATTGGTGACTGCGTGGATGCAGTGTGCATACTTTGTGTACATTATTTACAGCAGCAGTCTCTCTCTTGCGCTCTGCGTCTCGTTCTCTCTATCTTTGTTTCTCTCCATCTGTCAATCCCTCTTGTAACTTTCTGTCTCTCTGTGTCTCACTGTCTTTGCTTGTCCGTCTCTCTTTTTCTCTCTCGCTCTTTCTATTGCCCTTTCTCATGCACACTCTATGTTTAATTCACTTTCTTTCGGTCACTCTTTCACGCTCTCTCTCTCTCTCTGAACGTCCCTCCTATCTCCCTCTTGCTGTTTGCCTTTCTTATTTTCTATCTGTCTCCCTTTCTCCATCTCTGTCTCTCTAACTCACCGTGAACACAGTTGCTGAGGTGGCATAGACCAGTAGTCCTTGCATGTGGTTTCTGGAAGCCACGGTTTCTTCATTTGTCTCTTTTGCCTCCTTCAAATCTGTCGCCACAGTCTCGTTCATCGTCAGCCTGTGGTCTATATATAACCACCACAGAAAGCTGGTGCCTCCTACAAACACACAGCACACCTCCATATTTTCACACATAAGCTCCTGAAATATCATCCCAGGTCTACAACAACTCCCACGGATATTAAGAAATACCCATAGCTGATTTCAACAGCCAGGAATTTGACAGGAAAACAAGTACTGCTACAAGCGTGCATGTTCCCAAACACACACTTTCCAGCTGGGAAGAGTTCCAATCAGAAAAAATGGGTTAAGAGAAAAATAAAGCAAACTTGCCTAGAGAGCCCAGCACCACAAGAACAGTGAGAATCCACACCAGGACTGCAGAGATGTAGCGAATAATCACCATCAGGATCATAGAGAGCACTGGAAGCATGCACATCCCCCACACACATGCATGTTAGAAAGAGATATTCATAGAAACACCACAAAACAAGCTTATTATAGATCTTAGCTGTGAACAAAGTAATCACAGCTCTAACGTAATCAAAAACAACCTACTGGTTTCATCACTATTGAAGTGTATCATTGGTTTATGTGACCCGTGCTGGCATAATGGGTCGGAATGAGGAAATTTTCAAAAGTGAGTTATTGTTGCATTCCACAGACCTTCAAAATGAGGCATGGTTTGTTGAAATCGGACAAAAAATGACCGAGTTACATCCAACTGAAATCGACCGCGTCTAATGGGGTTTGGAAACTCGCTTTCCATTTGTTCATAAAAGCATCATTGGGAATTCCATGTATATTATCAGGAAGTAGAGGAATTTCGCTTCACAACGATACCAAACATGGGTAGGGGGATTCCCCCGTCTCGCCGCGAGCGCGCGGAAAAACACGGATTTATCATGGAACATTACAACAATGGACTAATTAATGAAGATATACAAATGAATATCATGAACAAAACCTTAAAATAAAAGTAGTTTGTAATAAATGAGGGCTTTATGGACTCATTTTTAAGAAAATCTCATTTCGACCGAAACCATGTTTTGCCTCTTAGCTCATAATTAGCCTGTGCCGACTCATTTTGCCAGCACGGGTCACATATACAAAGATCAAAATCAAATCCATCAGTATTTTAAACAATGACAGGTGTGAGCCTAGGAAAACCATTCACATGGTAAAATATTCTTCTTTATATAATTCTAAAACTATACACTTACATGAACTGAAACTGTGTGTGTATGTGAGCCACAAGGAAAATTATGTCTACCCCAAAAAAGAAAAGGGTAAGAAAAGGTATCTGATTACAAACTGGACTAATTAGGCTTCTATTTAGCCTTATACCCATTTCACTATGGCAGCCATCTATCAAAAAATTATCAAGGTCTGACATTCAGTGTGTGAGAACTGTACCCTTTTTTTTTTAAATATCTTTAGACAGACAGGATGTTTTTATCACACTATTTGCTAACTGGCTCCTTATCCCATGTGATCTTTACAGAATGACCGCCAAGGAAAGATTAAAAACATTTGTACATCATTTTGGTGAAATATATTTATTTTTTTTAAAAGCTGAGGTGTCAAAGTATGTTACTGGCGGAAAAAACTCATTTTGGCGAAAATCTGATTTTCATCACTCGTGTTTGTTTGCCAGCGCAGTGACATCCATCAAGTTTTTCCAGACTGACATGCCTATTTTAAATCTTCATCCTAATTAATATTCTACAGTGAAAAATGAAAAACAGTAACACACATAACTGAAAGCTGGCTTTAACTGTTACACTGTTACACCCAAACTAAACACTCAAAATGTATGTATACATGGCTAGAATGACTGCACCTGTCTAAATTCTTGTGCTGGTTTTTGTCTCGTACATTCCATTACAACACTCTCACTCACAGCGAAAATGACATACACAATGTCTACTACATGTATAACACTTTTTCTGGGTCATATTAAAGTACTATTAGGTCTGCCATAAAAATAGCAAAAATCACATCATTACAATTATGAATAAAATCCGCAATCAGGCTTAAAGGGCTTAAACAATGCATTGGGGTAATCTATTATGTCAATGATGTAAATATGTCTATTTGCACTCATGCATCACATCATTATATAGATTCATCCCCAATTATTGTAGCTACTGTTCCCAGGCATGTTGAAAATGCTACTTTGTCCCAAAAAGCCTAAATCCGTTTATCCCAAATGTGGGAATTCTTTAAACAGAGACCTTATAAAATGGT
>JAQMCW010000012.1:6647012-6657552 GCA_030068335.1 Chrysichthys cranchii
TCGCCAATTAGCCTAATCCCCTCTGTACATGTCTTTGGACTGTGGGAGGAAACCGGAGTACCCGGAGGAAACCCATGTGAACACGGGGAGAACATGCAAACTTCACACAGAAAGGCACCTGTGCCGAACCCGGGGCTCGAACCCAGAGCTAACCACTCAGCCACAGTGGCGCCCAATCGGATGATAAAAAAAAAAAACCTATAATAAAATTTGTACTAAAAAAAAATAGGGTGCCTAAGACTTTTGCACAGTACACTATATCTATATCTATATATATCTATATATCTATATCTATATATATACACACACACACACACATATATATATATATATATATATATATAAATATAAATTATCTTTATTTGTTAATTTAACACCAGCATCATGTGTTCTCTGTGCTCAGTTGATTTTATTCAATTCTTCTTCCACTTACTATAGGTTTATCTTTTTACTGTTACAGAATTTCTGATCAATAACTGAAAAAAATATTACTTGAGTTATGATTACATTGTTAAAGTTACTAATATTGATTCCGCCGGGCATTTTTTGCTGTCTAAAGGGCAAAAATAAATCTAACATACTGTATATGTTCAGAGTGAGACTGAAAAAGGCTGTGGACATTTGCAAAATGGGTTCCTCAGGATTCTTTGGACAGTTAATGATTTTTAGTTTCCTCAAGACATTTTACACTAGACCATTTATGAAAGACAAACATCCAGTTGTAGGGTTCTACACAGAACCTTAAAGTGTTCAAGAAGCCTTAAGGTTGATAAAGCGTATTATTACACTACAGTTATGTGTGTATTATTTAGGTTAACAGAAAAGACAATTATTAGAGGTCACCATTATGTCACTGCTGTGACTTGTTTGATTGTTTGACAAACACTCTGCGTACACTTGCTCTCTATGCAGTTACTGCTGCATTACAATTTATCCATGCTATATGTACAGTACAAGTAAAAAGTTTACACACGCCTTCTAATTCAATGTTTTTTCTTCATAGTTTATTACGTAAAAGATACTATATGTCTTACAGTAATACTGAACTGTTGTTTCTCTTCATTTAACTGAACAATTCTTGATATAATACAGATTACTATTTTTGTGGTATAGGGCTATTTACTGTACACCAACACTACTCCGACACAACACAAGTGATGATCTCAAACGCATTAAGAAGGCAAGAAACTCCACTAATTTCCTTTTGACAAGGCTCAACTGTTAACTGAAAGGCATTCACAGTGACTATTTCATGAAGCAGGTTAAGATAATGCCAATAGTGTGCAAAGCTGTCATCAAGGTAAACAGTCGAAACTCTGAAGAATCTAAATTATGCAACTTATTTAGTTTCATGTTTCCCATATAACTCCATTCATATTCCACATGTTATTTCAGTAAAAAAAAAAAAAAGTCATAAAAAAAAGTAAATCCTATGAATGAGTAGGTGTGTCTGAATTTTTGACTGGTACTGTATATGTATGTAATATAGTGTATGATGTTGTTACATTATGTTGTCTAGTCCAGTTCCTGTGAATCTCATTAACTGATTCTAAATCTCACTTAGAAACACAAAGAAGGCAGTTACCCAGCGCTAGCAGGCAAAGCCCCGCAATGATCTCTTTACTGGCCACCACCCCAGCAATCAGCCTGTGGAGTATGGAGTTATCACTGACAAATGTCACTACCGCCTCTGCAAACTTCGAATAGCAGGAAATGTCCACGGGCGTGCAGCGGTTAAATACCGGCAGAGCTTTACTGCAGAGAGAGGAAAGCAAAATGCAGCATAAACAAGGGAGAAAGCTGGATGCTCTTAGACTAAGAGCTTGAGAGACTTACCTCTGTGGAACTGGAAGTTTAGGACATTTGTCCAAGCGCTCTGGAAGGCTTGGGTATTTATGGGCAGCTAGCTCATAGGAGCAGAGCTCTGAGTCTGAAAAAGGAAAAGGAAAGCCCAGTGAAGGTTATAAAAGGCTGTAAAATCAAGTGCAAAAAGAGCCTAAAATTAATCAAGATTGAAACAATTGAACTGAAACTTGATTTTTCAGAAATGATAAATCAGGCACTTGGATGATGATGATGATGATGATGATGATGATGATGATGATGAGGGATCATTTAATATGTAGCTAAATGACTGGCTTTGAGCATCCCTTCATGGACATGAATGATCTGATGAAGCGTTACACAATAATGATCTTAGAAATCTCCTCCCAGTCCAACAAGCAATCCAGCAAGCCATTTTTAATATTAATGACTAATGTGAGCGAATCTGGAAATGTTGGGCTAAACCCCTCAAACTCAATTCAGTAATTTAAAGACAATCATACTCTGCAAGAGTCATCAAGCATTGTGATCTGGGCTTATGTAGGCTAAAATGGGCTTGCATAAACAGAAATGTTGTTTAAAGTGTGCTTGAGGTAATAAGCATTTTTCTGTCCATTAACATGGTTCATTTCTCACTCTTACTCGTGGATTTTACATGATCATCAGAGCAGCAGCTACACAGAGAATGTAATAAAAAACTCTGACACAGCCAGAAATTTGTGCTGGAATTTCTTTGTTCACAATGGCAATAAAGCAACCAGCAGGGAGCATGTCACATTATGGATTCTAATGCAGCTGAGCTTAACTCATGACCATAAAATACTTCCATGATATGTGATTTTTGCCATACATAAATCAAATCAGTGTAAGACTGGCTTTACAGGAGTAGTCAGCAGGGCCAAGTGTACTCTCCTCCTCATAATTACAAGAGAGAATCAAAAATTATAGGCAAAATACATTCAGTAGAAGTAATAGAAGGCTTTAATAGAAGTATCTGTGAGAAATTACTTTTCCCCATTTGTGCATTTGTTGCATCATTCAACTAGCTTCTGCATTCCCACAGAGAAGTTCTTCAGCTGCTTACGAAGCCACATGAGCACCGCGTCCTTTGCTTCATCATCAGAGGTGAATCTGCGACCACACAGCGCTTCCTTCAGTGGACAGAAGATGTTCAAATCCAAGCCATTGCACTGTCTCTACTGTTGGTGCTGCTGTATGAGGACGTGCATTGTCATGGTGCAGGAAGACACTTTTGGACAGCATTCCCCTTTTTGGCTGTGAATTGCAGGTTTACGTTCATTTTGCAGCAATGCACAGTAATTTGCACTGTTCATGGTTTGCCCATGCACGTTGCAAATTGTGGCAAATGCATAGCTGATATCCAAACATGTAGCCAATTGCGACATTGTTATCCATTGGTCTTCTCTAATCAAGACATCTACTCTGTCAGTGTGCTCTTGTGCGTGCGATGTTGATGGACGATCAGAATGATCCGTTCTTCCTGCTTTAAACCTTTCTACCCACTCATAAACCTTTCATTGATTCATGGTGCTATGTCCATACTGATCCAACATCCAACGGTGAATTTTTCATCGTTTCACTCCCTCTGCCCAAAGCAATCACACTACAGCATGTTGTTCTTCAGTGGTGCAATCTGACAACAGAACGTCCATGTTTCTGCCCTCGTGGCTGCCACTAACTAAAGGCCGAATGCTATACTGCGCATGGTCAAAGTATCCAGCAGGCAATGTACGAGTATGTTGCACTTCGCTAGCTTCCCTTTGATCCGTTTATTATAGAATTTTTTAATTGCCTTTACTTTTTGATTCTCCCTCAGACATTATTTTCCTAATGGTTTGTACTGTAGTTACTGAAAAGATTCATTAGAGTTACTGAATAATATGCTGATGAAAGGTAGCAGATCAATAATCTGGCCCATTAATGGGTTAAAAGCCATTTTAAAAAATAAATGCTGATTTATGCTGATTTGGTTACTGACGCAGATGAATAGTATGATATGTATACAGAAACAAACATGTTAATTATATCCCTCTTGGTGCCAGAAGGCATGTGTCAGACAGTAGAGCGGACACACAACACCAAAGTACTGGACTGTAAACAACAGACTCCCTGCAGCACACAGTCAATAGAGTCTTTGTTTCCCTCGGAACATTTCACTGTGTGTGTGTGTGTGTGTGTGTGTGTGTGTGTGTGTGTGTGTGTGCGTGCGTGTATGTGTGTTTATTTCTAAAAGCTTTTGAATGGAGATACAGTGTGAAGGATGGTGGCATGTTTGGGTCACCAGTGTGCTCATGACAAAAGCCTTTGTCTGAACGGGGAATGAATTGATGCTCAACAACTTCATTGCCATGACATCATAGTGGCATCTGTGATGACGAACAGCTTTACTGTCCTTGTCCAGTGACTAAACATAGGCTGTTCTCCAGGGAACACCCTGTTTATTGTTCATACAGTACATTGAACATCTTCCTATTGAAGTCCTCACCTTTAAACATTTTGGCATCTGCACTCATGAAAAGCTAATCAACAAAATAGGAATTCACCTGTAAATTATATTTTGCTTTTTTTTTTTGTTTTGCAAATGAAACACAGCATCCATCCAACCTTCCTTTCAGTCATTTAAACAGTGATGTAACTGATAATAGTGCAATTTCCATGATGTAAGGAAATATTCAGCAGAGTGCTGTTTTGTTTATTAAAAATAACACTTCCTATATACATCAGTTCTGTCTGGCTGGTAGCACATGCATTAAAAAAATACATTTTCTCTACTGTGTGAAGCCTGGGAATGATTAATCAGATTTTTTTTTTCCAGAAATAAAAGGTGTCCCAAAAGTATCCATCGCAGGTGCTCGTAGAGGGTGCTCCAGCCAAAAAAAAAAGTTTATTCTGATAGCGTTGAAAATGATCACTGCAAAAGTATCAATCACGATCTTCACACAGACCATGGATTTTGATCAATATATCTTTTTTTTTTTTTTTTTTTTTTTTTTAACCTGATCAACAAACACCAAAACCAAACTGTTATTGGTTTTTCTTGCTGAAGTTTTCTGTTTATCAAACCACTCCCAAACTTCACCAAAAATCAGAAGTGGGTTTTATTTTTTAGAAATAAAAATATCATATTTCATGTTGTTTGATAGGCACTTACACCTACTCCACACATGCTGTGAGCAAGCAAAATCTGTGCTGTTTTTTTTTTAATTGGCAAAGACCAACATTAAGGCAAGCCAATCACAACTTAACTGGCATATTACACACTAATTTATTTATTTAAATCTCACTTAACCATGTACACACTGCCACTGCTCACAAATCCTTGTAACTTTTTTTAATAGCTGCCCTGTATTTACTGGATTGCAATGTCTAATAAGGAGTATTATATTAACGAGTTGACTTGGTTTAGGTGCGCATGCTATATGAAGTAGTGTATCTAAAGCCATACTTCTCAAAAGATGGGGTTTATTATGAAAGAGTAAGTACACTATTCAGATATGTTATGCATTATTTACCTTCTACCAGGTGTCATTATGGTCATTCGGTATGGTAACTTTTTCTTGAGATATTTATGGGATATTTTCAAAATGCAGACAGTTTTTTTACGCGAACAATACAGACTTTCTATGTTTTGAAAACACCCATGTATGTAGTATGGAGTGGCCAATGATCGTTATGTTAGAAAAAAAAGAAGAGATAAAGTTATTTATTACACAACATATATCTTGTTTTACTAGCTTATTAGTAGAGGTTAGCTTGGTTAAAAATAAGTTGGTGCAGAACACCGCTCACAGAGCATTCGAGGGAAACTTTGATACATAGCTACACAAGAACCATGCAAAAGTCTTAGGCACAGACAAAGAAATGCTATAAAGCAAAGATGTCCACAAAAATACTGAAATTAATCATTTGGATGTAAAAAAAAAAATCCATAAGTAAAAGCAGTAAACTAAACAAAGTCGATATTAAGTGTAACGTTTTGTTGTTTGAAAATGTATCTCAGTCATCTCAGGTATTCTTTGTTCTGGTTTATAAGGAAATGAGCTGTTAGATGTTTCTGAGCACCTCTGACAAATTGTCACAGTTCTTGTGAAGACGCCGTCATACCTGTTCCTGGTTTTTTTTTCCTGTAACATTTCATTTTTCTTTGTTGAAAAAGTAATGGTTGGAATACATTTACTTTTCTCAGTAATGCACAAAATTTGCACCAGATCATTGATATTCTACATACATGTAGAAGGTGCTGCACATGAATGTTTTTTTCTGTGAGACTGAATTGGATTGGAAAAGCCACAACAGATGATCTGCAACAGAAGCTGCACTGGGTCACGGCTGGTAATCTAGAGTCTCTGAACTACAGCCAGGTTTTTTCATATATGTTTATCGACTCTGCTACAGTATTTTTCGAGGACTCAGTTTGAAACACTGAAATACTTTGCTCGATTCACGTTTGCCAGTTGAGAACCGTTGTTCCTGTGTAACAGAGAGATGTATAGAAGCAAATTAAGAAGAATGTTTTTATACAGAGCGAAAAATGGAGGTCTTTTTTTTTTTTTTATATTGGTCCACTTTTTATAGAAAACAATAATGAGTAAGAACATAAGCCATTGCTTTTTAGTTACTACTGAGTAAACCGCAGGAAGAGGTTAAAGAGAATGCAGGACACTCATAAATACGCCCTGTTCTGTATAATTTAATAGTTTATCGCCACAATATTTATAATACGATAACAATTTGATGCCATCAAGGTTTCTGAAGTACTTCTATAGGTCCTACATAACCTGCAACCTGCAAAGCAACTGTCTTGTGCTTTGATTCCATTTGTTCCTCCCTCTGAAGGCACAAGGAAAGTATGCAAGGACAGAGGGATAGAGGCCACAAATATTTGCAGGATAAGATGTTCTTGCTCATTAAACTGTCATTTTGACTTCTTTGTAGCTTCTCGCACTGCACATCCACAACACAATGCCATGTCATGTCAGCTTCAAGATGAATAAGCCTGTTTTCGTCAAGCACATTCTAGGTTTTGTTTGCAGTATTTATTTGATTTTATTTAAGTGATTCATTCGTTTCAGTTTCAGTATCAACTTTATCCTGGCCAGGGATTGGAGTTGATCCAGAGCTTAGACTGGGAACACTGATTGCAGGGCAAGAGTACATCCTGTGTGGGATGCCAATCACAAGGCACCACACACACACACACACACACACACACACACACACACACACACACACAATATAGAAAAGCCAATCCACCTGTTTTTATGGAAAAGATAATTGAGCACTTGGCATTAAATCCATGTGGAAATAGGGTTGCTTTTATATGGAGGTGAAGAAATGACACCATAGGTGTGTGTCACATGCTACAATGTAAAGTTTCCTCTAAGAAGCAGTTGTGCATCCTTACTTTCAAAGCATCCTATTTCCTGACTCCTCAATTCTTTTAAGCACAACGAAAGACTGATAGAGCCTTAATAATGAGCTTGATCAATATACAGACCAAGGGCTGATAGGATCAAGAAGTCAAGGAAGTGTCAATTAGAAGCACCTTGTAACCACCAAACACAGACATACAAAAAAGGAGAAGACAACTGGACACGGTCAGTAAATCATAGCTATAATAGAGGTTAAAATGTAGTATTGATTGAAATTTCTCAGTATTTAAGAAATTTATAAATAGCACAGTGGATAGGATCTATAGAACATACATCCCTGTGGACACCTTTGGTTTTCTGACAAAAACCCCCCCAAAAATCTGATGAATCATTTCCGCTCTACACACACTGAGATTTCGTAAAAATAAATTATTTCGCAGCCATTTTCACACACAGAAACCAAAATCAATAGCCAGCAGTCTATTTAACAGCAGGGAATGATCAATGCTGTCAAAGTCTTTTGAATTCTAATGCTAAATGCTACCTTAGGAGTGTGTGCTTTATGCTGGCATCTACTAAACGACAAGGGTACTTCGGAGCAACGTGGACTTACGATTCGTCATGGCAAATCTCCGTAGATCTTCGTAGGTTTTCATCTCCTCAGTAGGACACTGCGACACACACAGTGCCATTGATTTAATCTTCCTTTGAATTATGTCTAAGTTGCATGGGTCCAGGAAGAACACATATCTGTAAAACATCAGATCAAATGCACAGTAATTATCACGATAAAATACACTGAGTTGTAGAGTATAAGATGTTCAAACCGATAAAATACAAATAGAGCAAGCTATTCAAACTGTTCGCCTGATGAACAAGCCAGATACCACATCAGGCCGTCGAATACAGCCTTCACTATTGTGTGATAAAAATCGACAGCAGACAGCACATATTTTCATCCCAGGAGTGCTGGCTCACGCCAGGATTTTTTTTTTTTTTTTTTTTTGGCAGGGAGGTGAAGCGAAGCGGTGGCTTGTTTCTACCCATGGCTTGTTTCTAGTCAAGATCTCCATCGTGACCATGGCCTTGCCTTGGTCTTTCGTAAATGGGGGAGTGGGCACAGCGCCCACATGGAGCCATGAGGCCCATTGTCCTGCATACAGAGCAACAAAAGCAGCCTGTCAGATGCAGAAGACTCACACAACAGCAAAGAGGAAAAATCCAGAAAAAGACAGAAAACTTGGAAGCAAAAACATGGCTGTTAATGCTGTTGGACCCAACAGATCTGATATGTGCATGGCTGAGACGTGATGCGGTACATGGTCTACATCACGTCCACTCATAAAAATCTGAATGCCTGGTAGACTTGTTTCACACAACCAATAGATGTTAGAGCAGGTACATCAGATGACAAAACATCATGTGTCTGAAAACCCTTTAAGTAAAAGGATGTCATTGAGGAAGGTTTAGTGGTGATAGTGGACACATTTATGAAAGATTTCTGGATGGAGTTCAAGGAAAAAAAACAGGCTGTCTATGTGTGTGTGTGCGCACGCGTGTCTGTGTGTGTGTGTGTGTGTGTGTGTGTGTGTGTGTGTGTGTGTGTGTGTGAGGGAATGACTGGCTATCACAGCTGTCATGTAGGTGAGAACAGGAAGAAAACTTGGCTCATGGACATTCTACAACCGCTAATCTAACTATTACATTTTAAAAAGTTTGATGTGTCATTCAGTAACAAATGCAAATAAAGCAAACTAATGCATTATGGGAGGGCAGAGTGGGGCATTTCCCACAAGGACACTGACCTTTCACAGGCAAACAAGTCAGTGGGCATTACCCATAAAGCAAAAATCAACTAGCCATCTTGACTTTACAAAATTTTATCCCTGACACCATAAGCAAAAAGAGGGATACTGCTACAAAAAAAGAGAGATAAGGCCAGAATAGGTTGACTAATTGCAGATCTCTAACTGATTTCCTGGCAGATGTTGGCTCAGTGGAATTCTATCAGGTATCAGGGTTCACAAGTGTGAGCTGTCATTCACTTGTCGCTCCGCTCTGGAGTGGGCCGGCCCACCTGTAGCCTTAATCTCACCTCATTATCCATACTGTCGGAAAATGGCATTACTACCATTATTCCTGATCAAAGGACTGTAATACTTCCTCCACTGGGTCCTTAAACAAGGTCTACAGCTTACATCTCCTTTAGGGGCACCTTACACAATGTCTTTGTACACCTGATTCCTTCCAAATTCCTTCCAAAAAAACAGGAATTGTTAAAATACATTGAAAACATCCTGCAAGTACCTACCAACGGATCATATATGAGAACAATACTTCTTACTACCACAATTCTGTAATGCAAGAAGCACTTCAGATGACAGTGGACAAGATTTCATAGGATGATAGGTTGCAATATGACAATATAACATCAATACTGTGATATGAGATAAGATATGACATAGTACTCGGTCTTGCACTTCTTTATTGCTAGAAATTTGTAAACCCCAAGTTATAATAACATTGTGTGCAATAGGTTTTGCATTATATGCTCTTCGTATTAATACAAATTAATACAAACACACACACACGCACACACACGCACACATGCAAGTGTGTATGCGCTAGGCTTCACCTACGAGTTTTTCAGGTCTTTTTGTTTTAGTCAGGCTAACACCGACTGTATGGCCAACTTAATTAGAAAAAGGTAAAAACAAGCGATGCTAAGGTTGCACGCAAAATGAGGCCAAAAAGTAAGGTTAGACACGGATATGTGTGTGTGTGTGTGTGTGTGTGTGTGTGTGTGTGTGTGTGAGACAGAGAGATTTCTTGTCTTTAAATAAATGGGTTCCGTGTTTTGCTCCTATTCAGCAATAGAGAACAACTCATCTGTTTATTTACTAGCCAAACCCAGCCACAACTGGGCTAAGATACAATAGGCTATTGCAATCAAAGAATTATGCATGTTAAGAAAATTTAAGTAAAGAAATATGGATGCCAGCCCTATACAGGCCTAAGCAGGCAGTTTGCGGGGCGGGTCAGGTTCGAGTCAAAGATTAAAGCAGATGTTTGCCGGTTGGACCATGCGGATGCGCTCTCATAACAGTTAGGGTGGGTGGAGAAATAAAAACCTGCATATTGCTACCAGGTATTCCGTGTATAAATACAGGGTATTTTACATAATTTTACTATTTGGGCTCCAATTCACACTGGTTTGTCTGGGGAAAAAAAACAATGGCAATAAGACTAAAGACCAGGCTGCCTTCAGTTGAAGGTTATGAACATCCATACTGTTGAGTGAACTCTGCAAGAATCACCATAGT
>JAQMCW010000012.1:6668767-6698216 GCA_030068335.1 Chrysichthys cranchii
CCCCCCCCCCCCCCCCCCCCCCCCCCCCCCCAAGGAAGGTGGGGTATTTATATTCCAGCAGGAACTCGCTGTGGTTGTATGCACCTACAAAATTCAAACATCCCTACAGTACACGTACATATGCATGATACATTTACATCCTAACATCTTATCCATTTATTTCAGAATGCATAATATAGTCTTGCTCGCCTTTATTGGATCTAAAGTCAAGAAAAGCAAGCAGCACATGACCAGGGTCGACCAACGCGTACACTACCTGACGCCACATCCATCAGCACCTTGGTCAGCGGCACCAATATTCTAATCAATATTGCAGCCCCGCCCATCCCGGAAGTCCATTAAAAAAAAAAACCATGATGCGCGAAACGTTTTCGTGGCGTCGTCTGACAGAAGTACAAACCCAAGGTTACGCCTAAAAACATATTAAAGCTACTAAAATAAACAGCATATCAAAATTCATCTTAGTTGGAGCATCACCTTGTACAGATGGGTAGTTTATTGGGAATAGAGCTAACAAATAGCTCTTAATAGCCTATAATGCACTCCGAACTGCACTTGGTCTTTACGCACGCCTCTGACATCTTGCCTAACAATGGACGTGTTCATTTAGTAAAGCAGAACCTTTTTAAATAGCTAACATCAAGTCAACTATTCCGATGTCCACTACATACAGTTAACGCCATTACTGTACTGTTTACAGCGACTAGCTGCCCTGCTGCTTATTTATAACCTCTACAAATGGTCCAAACATCATTCTACCTTATCTATATGCTTTTCAGTCATCGAAATAGTAAATCCACTCAAATAGCAAACATCAAATCAACTATTCAAAGGTCCACTTCAGTTGACGCCATTCCTGTTGACTGTTTACAGCGAATCACTGCTTAATTGTAACCTCCACAAATGGTCCAAACATCACTGGGACTTATCGGTATGTTTGTCAGTCATCGAAATAGTAAAGCCACCTTTCTCCAGATGGACCTTGGCTGATAGGAGCTTGATGCTGATCGTCTCTGCTCGCTCATCTTCCCCCTTGTGAAGCAGCATTACGAACTGACTCCGGCAATGGCACCGAGCTGCCAAGGCGCGATGGAGAAGGGAGCCATTGTTCTATTGTTCGCTGTTGTACCAGGGAGAGGGTGGGCATTGGTGTGTGTGTGTGTGTGTGTGTGTGTGTGCGTGCGTGCGTGCGTGTGTGTGTGTGTGTTCCTAACAAAGGGGGGAGAGAGACTCAAGGAGGGAGGGAGATCCAGGTGGACAGCTCGATCCCACCCAGTTACTATACTGTAAACAGCTGTAGTAAACACATTGAGCATCAGACTGGAGGTCGCGCTTATTTTCCTGTCCACTAGAGGGCGGTCTCGTGTAATAGATAATACACGCTGTAATAAAGGCACATGGTCTCATTTCATGAATCTGATGTCACCGACAAGCAACCTCCCATAAAAAAAAGGGGGGGGGATGAAATGTAGGTTTATTGGGTACTCAAGCTCATTTTCTTTCTAATTTTAGATGAAATGCAGCGTAAAGTCTGAAAGTAGTTTGGCAGCTGGTAAGAATGTTTGGAAATGTAACTTCCCAAGAGAAGTGTATTTTTTTTTTTAATGTCTCGAAGTAGAATACTAGAGGTGAAGTGTGCACCAGGACCTAGGACACTGTAACTTTAGTGAAGAAGTTTGTGGAAGATTCTTCCTGAACAAAGTACGCTAAACGGCTTGAATTAAGCTCACAGCTTATAATTAAGCTATTCATTTTACAGAATGTGGTTTAAAATGTAAAAAAAAAAGAAATTGCTATAAATGAATCAGTACAGCACAGCTACTTGGGAAGTTACAGAATGTAGTTATAACATTGATTTATATAGGGCTATGGAAGAGCCAAGGGGCTAAAACATATACACTGGAATAGATAATAGGTACGTGTGAACAGTGTATATCAAAACTTTCTTAGTCCTTTCATTTTCATGTCGTCTTGCAAGTGCCCTTTTAATGCTTGCAGATCTTGTGATCTTGTGTCTCAACATGGCGTTGTGTAAACATGATATCATCAGCAGCTTTTGCCTGATGAAGCAAATTGTCTCATGTCTCCAGTTTCCTTTTGTGCTAATCTGAGCATTGCATTACAATTCATTATGGAATCATTAAGATTTAAGGTGTAGATTATACAGATTTAGAATCACGATGAGGAGACCCTTTCTATCTCTGCATGACACTGACACCTGCAACTACACCACCAACTACAGAATTAACCCTGAAGCACCGCTGGGGTCATATTTGAGCCAAAGTTTTATTTCACCTTTATATTCAACCTACACATTAGTTGGTGGAGGTATCATAAGGACTGTTTCATAACATGTAGTAGGGAAGGGTTAATTTAAAAAAAAAATAATAATAAACCTGTTTTTGGATTCACTGAATCTGTATCATCATTTTAGCCAGTGGCGTTATTTTTTCCTATTGTGATAAAGTGGTCTGGGTTTTCCAGGGTTAAGATGTAACTTCAGGTCTCATATTCGAAATGAGTTGGCCAATTCTTGCATTTTGTTGACTAAGCCATGTAAGATCTAATGTTTTTGATCATGTCACACCACTACAGTGCGGTTTAAGGATGCTTGTTTGATTGAAAGTTGTTTACATCCTTCTAAGGCACTCTGTATTTCCTCTATTGGATCCCATTATGTGAGCTTTTACCCCATCTCAGATGAGTCACCAAAAACACATGATGATGGGGGTTTTTTCCAGTCAGCAGTATTTTGTTTATCTGTGTCTCTGTATATGCACTATACAGCCAAAAGTATGTGGACACCTGACCCTATCACACGTGTTCTACGGGTACGTCTCTTTCCAGAACCATGGGCATTAGTGTACTTAGACTCCTTTTCTGGAAAGTAGTTCCAGTAGATTTTGAAGTGTGGCTATAGGGATTTGCCCATTCAACCCCAAATACCTAGGTTGGTCCAGACACTGATGTCAGGGGATATTGCTTTGAATATAGGGGTATTGTCCTGCTGGAACAGGTTTGGGCTCCTTATGTCAGTGAATGGAAATCCTAATGCTGCAACACACAAAGACATTATAGACAACTGTATGCTTCCAACGTTGTGGTGAGAGTTTGGCCCACATATGGGTGTGATATCCACATTTTTTTGTCCATGTAGTGCGTATGCTGTTGTAATATGTTCTATTGTGCAACTCTCAAGGCTCAACAATAGACATTAGCATTTTCAATGTGTGCATTTCTCTGAAATCCTTCTTCATAAACAGACAGATTTCCCTTTTCTCAATCTGAGCCTTTCTGTAACAGCCTGCTCGCTTGAAACTGCAGGCTAAGGACGCTTTGTCCCACAGGACAAGCCAAGCTCAGTCAGCCATAAAGAATAATGCACTCAGGATACATGACACCAACAGTGTACTCCACACCTTTCAAAAGGCTTACACACATAAAATGCTTTTTATAGGAAGAGCAAAACTTAGATTCACATTGCAAGGAATTCGGTAGCCTATATACTACGCATTTGTTTATATTTATTTAATTTTTTAACTTTGTGTGGTGTAATTGTAACATTGCTAAATTTATTGTGGCACTAATATTAAAAACAGTATTTGTCTGCTTGTGGTGAAATTAGCAACAGTAGCAGACGAAGCAGTGTGTGTCTAAACTTTTTTATTTATTTTACTTTTTTTAGTCATTTGCATTGAAAAAACCCAGTCTTAACCCCTCAGTTATGTCTAATTATAGGCCAATTTCTAAACTCCCTTTTCTTTCGAAGATTGTAGGTGAGCTGTGCGTCTTTTATGGCTGTTGTTTTATGTGTGTTTGTATTGTATATGTGTATGTGTTTTCAAGATTTGATTGTACAGCTCTTTGGCAGCAACTTGGTTGTTTTAAATGTGCTTTATAAATAAAGTTGGATTGGATTGGATTGGAACAGGAGATGTCAAGCACAAAAAACGTTTCAAGGCCTTTATCTTACCACAGAAATGAAAATGAAAGTGAATCTTAGACTGTCCCTGAAATGGTGACTTGTTCCCTATTCTTTACAAAAGGCAAAGCTCATTAATGGTATAGATGTGTCCCAGTACACTCTATTAAAAGGTTAAATCTAGAATTACATCTCCCTTGTCCCAATATGGAGAAGTGTAAAGGTGCTTTATTCCAGTGATTTCCCATTTGTTTTCTTCTGCCAGTGATCTCTTTAACTGTAAAATGAATTTCATGGTCCTCTCATATCTAACTATTCAAGTGTTTAAATCTTTACAATGATATTTCGCCTCTTTAGGCATAGGGTATTTAATTCTTAAAACTTTCTGTAGACTGAAAACCTTAGTTACCTGTTGAAATTTTTTATAGACGGCTTGGGTTTCTTTTGAGTTGTTGAGGTTTAGACTAAATTCACTTTGATTGTTTTGACCAGGCATGGGATGTGATTTTCACCATAATAATGAAATAAATAATAAATAATTAGGCCCCTGGTGATGCTTGACAGACCCAAGGTTGTCACTAAGAACGACTGCTTTATAGGATTTCCTAGGCCTGTTAGGAAAAATAAAATCCAGAAAGCTACAATCATCCAAACAACAGGTGAAGAGCAACATTTTCTAGTGCGCATTATGGTATTAGACCAATAGTCTGTATATCTAGGCTTTAGACTATATATGTTATGATCACAAAAAAAAGAGAAAAAAACCCAGCCTAATAATATCTGAGTTTACTGGAAGTTACAGCCAGCCTTGTGCCGTGCTTGGCCGAGCTTTTGCTCTTTCCGTTATTTCCTCATTCTGTGATGTCTGTCGTCATCAGTCGGACACCGACTCATCACTTCCGTGAACGCAGTGTACTGCTGCATCTGGACCAGCATGCGAGCAGTGACGTCACACGAACTTTCCCCCAGATTGGGAGCGCGCGGGGTTACCTCTGGTCAGTCTGTAAATCATGCTGAACATGCATAAAATTCCCTTACTATGGATCCAAGTCTGTCTCTGATAAACACGTGTGTGATAGCAGATTTATATAGTTTTTGACCAAAAAGACAAATTTGTTAAAAAGGCTAAAGGTCCTTTCATTCCTTTCCAGCAGGCCAAACATGGAGTTCCGATTCAGTCGAGGAATCAGAATCAGAATCAGATAGAATCACACTGGCCAAGAATGTTGAAACTTACTACTTCATTAGTACAGTCTAAAGGGAAACAAAGGAGGCAGACAGGTACAAGGGAAAGGTACAAGGGGGAAAAGCCTACTCTAATAGAATAGTAACCTTTGAAACCAGTAATGTAATATATTCAACAGTAAAAATGAGTCAAACTGGAGAGAGTACTGCACTTTAGCCTTGAATCAAGACAAGGGTTTGAACAAAATTTCAAAATTCTGCCTTGGATTAAAGAAAAGATTTTTGCTTTTTACTTAAATGTGTCCCACTGGCTTCCTATTGCTTAGATTACAACATCATACAAAGGTATCAATTGAAACATAATACAAAATGGGAAAGAAAGGGAATGAACTTTAATCTGGACAGTGGTAAGGCTGGACAGAGTAGGCTAGTAAAAAGTCTAGAGCTTGAGTCCCTGCACCGTCCAGGCTGTCACTCTCCTCAGGTTCTATGGCTGACACCATTTTGACCCCAGCTTGGGCTGTGAAAATAAAAACATACTGGTACACATTACATTACTTGTGTAATGACTCCACAGGCTGTGTTTATTTATTTATTTGAATTTTATTTTTTTAAACCATTACGTCAAATCACAGTCCATTCTATTAAGCAGCATTGTGCTCTGAATGAAAACAATATGGCCAATATTTCCAGACAAGCATGTGAGGAATTTTAAGTGTTTGAGAGGCAACATGTTCTACAAAGGTTGAGTCAGCTCAAGTGACCCCTGGCTGCTCTGAAGCTATCAATAGACTGTGATTAGGCTCAGTGCTGTGGTTTCACAAATGCATTTCCCATCAGCATGAAGCAGTGAAAACATGAATCAAATATTCTTGTGGTCAAGTTATCAATGTGGCTTTCCATCTTTTATTGAAAGATTTTTTAAATGGCCCAGGAAGATGTCTAGTTTGAGGAGCATGAAGCCTTAAGTCCTTTAAGAATATAGCAGAACAGAAAAGAATAGAATACAATAGATTTTTGTTTATTGTTATTGTATAAGTACAATAAAATTACAATAAGTCTTGAAGTTATTCTTTCTTTTATTCACATTCAGTAAATGCTTTATCCTGGTGATGGTGATGGAGGATCCATGTTCTATCCCATGAACAATGTGTGTTAGATGGGAAGACACTCTGCATGTGACACCAGTCCATCACAGAACTCAAGGCTGAACTGGAGCCCTTGGATCTGTGAGGCGGTAATATCACCTATGTTGACAAATTTGTCTTATGTTACTCAACTAAAACTCATAACCTGAAATTTGTCTGGAACAAAGATATCTGGAACAAAAGATGTCTGGAACAAAACAAATAAGCAAACAAAACAAAAACCCCACACCCTCAATTCAGGACCAATGGGAAGGGCTCCTCAACCCCACATTCAGCAAGTGACAACAAATCAGTATGACTGCTCACAGCATTCCCAGCAAACAAAGTATCACATCTTCAATTTTAAATGTAAGATGCTGCATATAGACTACTATATAGCCCACTCCACATACAAACATAGTCAATTATTAAATGTAAAAAAATGTTTTAAAAAAATGTAACATTGCTTTTTTGTGGCAGTAAAGGCACGTCCCTCACCTCTAGACCTCAAGTGTTTGTTTACCTTCAACATTGTACAGCTAACTGAAATTTGTCATATTTCTTTAAAGATAAACGACAGGGTATTTTTTCAGTGTAGAGTGAGGCTACATTCAAAATGGCATGCTATAAATACAAAACATGTAAAAAAAAAAAAAAAAAAAAAAAAAAACCCAATATATCATATCAGCTGGTATAACATAAAACCTCTAATCACCAGATGTTGCTGGCTCATTTTTTAAATTTTATTTTATTTTTTTTGCTGAATGTTTGCACGCTGAAGATGCACCCACCCAGCCATACAACCCTCCCCCAACCCCCAATACACACACACACACACACACACACACACACAATGTTTGTCTTATTAGCAGTGTGAGATTCACTGACCTAATTATTAATTATAAATTATTAAGGCAGCTCATCAATGCCACATTAAAGTTTACACCCAAACCTAACCCTAACCTTAACCTGAAAATAGCCAACAGGAAAACATTAATAAATTATTTTCATTTAAAACTGCAAACAAACTAACAAATATAAATCAATACATTTTCTAATAGGGACAAGTGAAGTGTCCCCACGGGTAAAACTGTTACGTCCTGTCCTTTATGTCCTGTATATTTGGATCCCACCAGGATATAAACACACAGGCGCGCGCGCGCGCGTGCACACACACACACTTCATTCCTCGTGACCGAAGGTAACCCCTGCTCTGTGCGTCCAGGCTGCGCTATAAAGCCGCCAGTGAAGGGAACAGATGCTCTTTGCCAGTGAGACACTCTCACGTTAACAACACACACTGAGCAGGAGCAGGAGAGACTGAAAGGGGGGAAAGAGTTTAAAGCGAGTTTACACGGAAACACAGCGAATGCCCGAGACCAACCCTTCAGGTGTGCTTGGGAAAAAAGGTAAAGCAGGGTTTTTTTGCTGGCATGTTTCCCATAAAGTGTTACGAGTAACAAACGCGAGTGTTTCTCCTGCTAAGCTAATTATCTTTTAGTTGATTAATGGCTGGATAACTTTGTTATTCAAATGATTTTATGTGAAAACACTTACTGTGCTCCAAAAAGTGAACTCGAGTCGTGCCTTTGTATGTACTGTTTTACTGTTTGGGGGGGAAAAAAAGAAAAGTCATCTTCAAATGTTTGTTGCTTACCAGACAAACATTGGTCATTCATTACAGTGTGTCGTTTTGTTCAGAAGGGAAAGCAACAATGCAGTAATGCTGGCACTTAATAGACCCAGGAATGTCTTGGAGCCACAAACTGGTTGAACTCAAGTTTCCATTCAAGTTGAATGAATGTGAAGGAAAAGTTTTATCCTAATGACTTCCCAACACAATTCGAGACGTCGTCCCAGATTTAGAAATATAAATACAGGAATTCATTTAAATCCATGTTAGGATGAAAATGTGTTTGGGCCATGTGTAGTATGAGGGAAGGAGAACGTAAGCGGATCCTAAATGCACAAAGCAGTTGAAATCAGACACTAGACTGACACTTAGAGTGAAACAACTCTTAAAAAAAAAAAAAAAAAAGGCACAATACTACTTTTTGTAAAGTTATATCCCTCTTTATATTTGTCAGGCACATTATGCGCAGGTCATTCTGATGAAGTGGTGAATTATCAATCGCACAGAAAAGTAAATCAAATAGATGAACTCACTGCATGTTACTTCACCACTGTGTCTTATTTGGACACATGCCTGATTATACACACCTGGTGGAAGAAGCATCCCCATGTATGAGAACTGGTTTTCTGTGTCTTTACTGTTCCATAAACTGTCCCAACTGCCCAAAGTCAATATAACCTAGTAGGACCTGAACAGATCACATGGGTTAAGTGGAGTCTACATGCTGTATAGGGTTATTCCTGCTGTGTTCTTTATAAAATGTAAAATGACTTTGTGTCTGAATCAGTCTGTCAAACGTTTTGTTCCAACAATTGTGTCACTCTGGTCCAGTATCAGTGCTGTGCTTTGATTGTTTCCTCTGCCAAAAGAAGGTACATGAATTTATCAAGAGTATAGATGTATAGAAAATGTATATAAATACATAAAAACTAGGTTTGTCTATATTATAATACTTTTGTTAACAAAGGAGGTCTGTCACATATTTGCCTTTACATTACATTACATTAGTGTCATTTGTCAGACGCCCTTATCCAGGGCGACTTATATTTATCTCATTTATACAACTGAGCAGTTGAGGGTTAAGGGCCTTTCTCAAGGGCCCAGCAGTGGCAGCTTGGTGGTGTTTGGATTTGAACTCCCGACCTTCCGATCAGTAGTCCAACCCCCTAGTCTTAACCCCCGAGCTACCCCCTGCCCTATGTGCAGAACATGTGTATAGGCGAATTATATTCTTAAGATTTGGTAGTTCTGGGCTGAAAAAAGTGTTGGACCCCCTATTATGGAGTAGTATGTCTCTTCAAGACCACTTTAAGATTAAATAATTAGAGTAAGTGAATGAATGTGTTTTTCTCTGTGATTATATTATAGCACAATCCTATCAATGTGACTAGTAGGTAAAGCTGTGCAAAATAGTGTAGGTTAGAAATTTGGTATCAGGCCAAACCTCATAGTGTTTTAACAATTTGTCATCATTACACACAGAAGGAAACATATTAAATTGTTTCTTCATTAGTAAAAGATTTTACTATGTGTTTGAGTCCGCTATTACAATTCATACATTCTAGAAAACCTATCCGCTCAAGTAGGTTTTATTGAGGTCCCATTTACATGCACATGTATATATAAAATGGGGTGAAATATAACAGGACCGTACACAATACATGACAATACTGGAGAAGAGTGGAAAACAGTTCCTTGCATGTGCTGGGTACATATTGTAAAAAAAAAAAAACACAGTCAATATCAGAACATTCCCAATACAATGATTTACAAAAAATGCACTAGTTTGGCAGAACACCATGACATGCAGTATGATTCAAATATCTCAGAACATTGCAAGATATGATCATAAAACTAAATATGTATCATAATGTTAAATTGCTCAGGTTTACTAGTCCAGTGAAAACTTTTAAAGAAAATATGATTACATGGAAAAAAAAAGAAATCAATCATCTAGAAAGAAAATAATACTAATGTGGTTACTGATGCAGAAGTAATCATGATACAACAGAGCCAAGGGAGGAAAACATGTTCTGGCATGTAAAAATCATTTTATAACAGCCTTAAATATGAGAGAAGGTACATTGACAATAAGTTGGACTAGCGTATTTATGATTTCTCAGAGATGTATTTAGTTTTGATATGTCCTCTTTTAGTAAAGTAAAGTTATAGTGAAGTAAAATTCAGATGCCACAGCTTAGCCAATTCTGATTGAATCAGTGAAGATTTCTCTGGACTTTGAACTTAGATGGCTAGATCTTAAAATCACACATCCTCAACACAAGAATAGTTTCATTAGCATGGAACAATAGCAGGCCACTTTTTGATGCCAATGCTTTGATCAAATGCAGCCGTTGCTGTGCAGATGACTGTGCCATGACTGGGCAGGGACATGGAGCTGTGAGAACGATTCTCCACCTACAATAAGGTCCTTTATTACCAGGAATTCTGGGATGGGTGCTTCTAAACCTGAGTTGTGGGCAGGCTACAGCAAGACAGAACCAGAGTAAAAGACAGTGAAGACGTGACCTGGAGGATTTCAGATAGGCTGTTGCACTTTGGCCTGGACTTTTGAGCTGCTCTGTTGGTTGCACTTGGATGCCTCTTATTTACCTCTCCTGCTCTCGCCTTGTGTCATTGCAGTTGAAAGCTGCACAGAGCAGCGTGAGGAAGATCTGAGTGAAGATGTCTGTCTCCACTCAGCTGGGCCTGCTGCTGTGGAAGAACTTCACTTATAGGAGACGACAGACGGTAAGTTTGAACTAGAATATGTGTTAACATGTTGGTGCATGTGACATTTTTACAGGTCAATAAAGTACTGTAACTGATTGTAGTGACAATATAGAGAGACAGACTAGACAATTTACAATATATTGCTCACCATATGTTTAAATATTTTATTTTGTTTATGGTAATGTAAATCTTTATACACCTTTTATGATAGTAGTTTTAACGTGGTCACAAATGACATTAACCTTAGCCTTAACCTTTAGATTAATTTACACTCAAACACTTAAAACGTTTAACTGCTGCTGTAAATCTGTTTTCTGGTGACAAAAAGTGAACAATCTTGCTGACTCAAGAATCATGGGGTATCATTTACAGCTTTTGATTCTTTAGTTTGATTTAGTTTAGCTTTAATACATACATACATATATATATATGTAGTATTGCAGCTGCAGATGTCCTCAATTAATCTAAATGGCCTTCAGTTTTAACTCCTTAAACTCCTGGCTTATGAATCATTATTTCATCTTAAATCATGATGATTTAACAAATCATAAATTCATGAAATACTGTAAAAAAAAATATTGTAACCACAAAAATGCTTCTTGAAATGCTTCTGTAATCGCTTAACCATCTATGATGTATCCAGGACATTTATGTGATTACACTTGCTAATTCTTTCATGCCCTTGAGCGTTTTTGTTATATATAGAGCTACTGTATGCCATTGCTGATGTCAAAATCCCAGATGCTTCACACATAAGAAATAAACCACACTGCAAAAATAGGCAAGCAGTCAAATCATTACCTCACATGGTCGGTATTGAACAGTATTGAATGTACATCAACATTACTGGACATCTCAGTGCTAGCTCCACGTACATGCTTTCTATATCTGGAAATGTATTATTGATGCATGAGTGATGATGTTTTAATAATAAATGCTGTGAATAAAAGGCAGCAAATGATAGCATTGTGGAACAGCTATAGAGTGCTGCCATAGACGTTTTGTCTGTGGGATAGGGGTGCTTATCTGTTGCCTTCCTGAAAACTCAATTAGCAAGGGACAAGTACTCATCTATAAAGAGGGGGGATGAGGGACAATGTCCACACTTACATGAAAATGCTGATGTATTCTCCTGGTCTGTCTCTCTCTCTCTCTCTCTCTCTATCTATCTATCTATCTATCTATCTATCTATCTATCTATCTATCTATCTATCTATCTATCTATCTGCTCTTTCCACATGTTTGTATTACACAGTTCCAGCTGCTAATTGAGATTGTGTGGCCTCTTTTTATCTTCTTCATCTTGATTGCTGTGAGATTGAGCTACCCCCCATATGAGCAACATGAGTGTAAGTGGACCTTTTTTCAGTTGTGAAAATGCTATGAGACGGAATGTTGTATATAAATGAATGCTAGATGCCCTTTTAAAAGCATACTTTTGTTCAATTCTTGATATGATGGTAGAAATCAAACTGACTACCATGTTTTGTGAGCCAAAAAAATCATGTTAATCCTTTAATAAGCCATGAATGGTTCGACACTTCCCTTCCTCACTAAAGATAAGTTGAAGGTGAGAATGCACATTTGACTGGATTTCTCTGCTTTCTTTTTTCCTCTGTTGCATTTATATGGTGCATCTTTATCAGTCATTATGAGCAATTATGTAGTGTCCTCAGAAAAATATAGCAGAAATACAGAAGATAACAAGGAGAGTTATTCAAATATATTTTAAGACAGATAGACTGTAATGCCATTAGGTTCACCTTCTTTTAAAGGTGCAGCAGCTTTAAGATCATTAAGATCCTGATATGTACAGTATTTTAATGATTTTTCTTATATTATTTTGAATATATTGATTATATTGATCTAATTAAGTGTATGGGGAAATGTTTCTTTGAAGGTCCCCGTGTGGCACTATAAGTACCTGGTTTAATGAAATTTCTCTGAGATGATGATGTTCAGAGCCATTCATTCTTATCCACTTATCAATTACCTCAAAACAAATGAATGAATGAAAGCAAAGAATTGGAATTGGCTTGATTGATTTAATTGCAGATAAGAAGGCTTAACAGTGTGCCAAGAAATAGCTCATCAGCACTTTGAAATCAGAAACCAGTAAATTTATTATGTGTTACCTGCAGTTATAACCTCAGTGTTACAGCATGGAATTTATTGGACTTCAATGCTCTTTTAACCTCCTAGTCAAAGTCTGTGTCCATGGTATTCCAGAGTACTCTTGGCATGTTATCAGAGGCATTGGTATAATCGGATTTATGTAACGTCCAATTAAGACATATTTAATGACCCATAGTTAACCTGAACTGGTACACTTATTGTATTTTTTTTTGTTGGATAGTGTTATACAAGACTTTTTCATTGTACATCCATTTATGTTTCAAGATTTTTTTTCACTACGTGTAAACAACTTGTGCGACTCACTATTTTATAATTTTATATTAACAGATTATTATAGTTGCCCCACTATTATTGATTACAGACAAATGACACATTTTCCATCACATGACATGGGCTTATTATAGTTCTCCCCTTGTACTGTTCTTCAGTGTTTTGTTTTGGCTCTGGCTTCACTGTCCTTTATTGAAGGAGGAAATGCTTTCTGTGCTGTCTCTCAGTTCTGCATAATGTCCAGGTCTGGTTGAAGACAGTGGAATAGTTTTGATGTGAATCACACAGCATGTGTATCCAGGCATGTTGCAATTGTATAAGAAGTGAGGAGCCAAGTTCCTCTTTTCAGTGGCCAGTTTTGAAGAGGTGTTCAAATTTTCTTTGAAACTGAGGCAAACTAAACAAAGGGCAGATTGATCATACATCCAGCATTAAAGTAATTCTTAAACTCAGTTGTAGGGATGTTGGTTAGTAAGCCACGTGATCATTTGCTGGTTGAATGCATACAGTGCATTTACTTATGGTAGTCGTGCACTAGTTCTCTGGATGTTATCTTATCTGTGCTGTGCTTAGCGAAAGGCCAGTTGGCAGTCTTAAGGTTGACTGATAGCAGTCCAACTTATTTGACTTGTCACACAAGTAGACTTGTTATCCTTCATTAGGAGCATCAGCCTTAGACCAAAGGTCCTACATTGTGCTTAGGCAATCATTCACCCTTGAATAAAGCCTTTCTAAGCTAGTTCCCCTTTAAAAGTAATTTCAAAGGTGCTGATGTTTGCTAGCACCCGTCCTAGGCTGCAGATAAGATGATCACAAAGCTATCGAACCCATGTCCTTTTAGAAATCTACACAACTTACTACATAGTATGGATGGCACCTAATGTCTCCTTCAGTTTGTCTAAACTTTTTTTTTTAATATTTGTTTGAAAATCTTCAGTAAAACTGAGGCTCTGCACCAGAAGAGTTTTCTACACTGGCAAACTTTAGTTTTCTCCTTTCTGCCCTTCTTATTTTCTGTATTCTTTTCACTTAGGCAGTTAATTACATCTTCCTCTTTCTCTCTTTGTTGGTCTCAGGTCACTTTCCCAACAAAGCCATGCCCTCAGCAGGCACCCTGCCATGGATTCAGGGTATTGTGTGTAACGCCAATAACCCATGTTTCCGTCACCCCACCCCGGGAGAATCCCCTGGAGTAGTCGGCAACTTCAACGATTCCATGTAAGTTTAAACTTGCATCTGTGCACATGGCAGCAGCCTGTCGTTAATTCCAATAAGGTTGTAAACTAAGTTGTATCCAGTTGTTCATGTGACAGCCTTGATAGTATTAGCCTAACGTCTCCCTTTTACATTCTCAGAATATCACGACTTTTTTCGGATGCCAAGAAAATCCTCCTGTACAGTCAAAATGACAAGAGTCTGGATGGGTTTAAGGAGTTAATCAATGCAGTTAAAGCCATGCAGAACAGCACTTCAGGTGAGCTGAGAGTGGGTGTGATAAAAAAAAACTCGGAATGTGTGCTTAAAGCATAATGTAACCTTAGGCATTATTTTCAGTTGCTTTGTTCAGGCAAGTATTTCGTGTGAAGGTCTGATAAATGTCTAGTATCAAACATGTAAATCCAAGTGTATTTGAGGTGGGCTGTAAAAGCCCATTTGAACAGAGCAAAATTTTCCATGCAAAGAATATGTGGGCGATTGGGTGTTCTGTGAAAGTTGTGAACTTTTGGGCAAGCTGAGGCAAGTTAGTGACGGGGTTTGTGTGGGTGAGGACTGGAGGAAGATATACATGCACACGCTCTCACATGCTGTTCGATTCAGGCCTCACGCAACTCCTTCTGTTCAGTATCAGCTCAGAATTCTCTTACTGTTAAAACTTCTTTTAGCACAGAAATGACACATGGCCTCAAGTGTGGTACACTTTATTGTTTTATTGAATACAGAGACTGTACATTCATTTTACACTAGACTCTAAAGTTTAACAATTTTTCACAAGACAATTGACTCATTATATTTCCCAAACAAAGGAATAAAAATGTGTAGAGGCCATGGCGATTGAGAAGTCAACATTAGATGTTAATTATTTTAGATTTAGGACACTGTATTTTGACCTACTTCTGGGTGACCAAAATATGTTAACAGCACTGTTTAATTGATGTATTATACAGGTGGATTAGATGGAGTTTTTATTTATCTGTTTCTTAAGGGCTTACTGTAACTGCAATTTGGTGGCCGAACCTTAAGTTTGCATTATATCTTGTTTGTCAGTTTTGGCATCAAGGTGATCCCAGATTATCTTCTCATTCAGCATGGTAATTGGCAGGGTTTTATTTAAATTAATTTTTTTTTTTTTTTTTTTAAAGCTATTTTAAAAAAGCAATGCTAGACTAATGTTAGCATCAATATCACCACAATTTTGCCGTGCTATAATTGAGATTCATTCACGAAGTTGCTAGTCATCACTGACTCGATAGGATGAGCATGTTTGTTATATCACCGATGCATACAAGAGACTCAGCATTATTTTATTATTGTTCTGATAAAGCAGATCTGTCTTAAGGATGCTATATGAGATCACCAGCACAGCCATTATCTCATCTTACCTCAGTTTTATGACTTTACACTTCCATCCTATCTAACATCACGTTTACGCTTGACAAATAATCGGCACTATTACAGGTGAGGAATTACAAATAGTCAGCTTTTGTGCTGAGTTTGGGATGAGAACAGGCAAAAGTTCCATCAAGCTTATTTAGGGGAAAAAAATACAATAGAAAGGCTATTTAATGTAATCATAACTCCAAAAATATGCTTCTCCGCCTCTATAAGAACATGGGTGCTTTGAACATGTTTCCAGGTATTGTGGAGCCTCTGAATGTTTACTCCTGCTGCGTGGACATTTAATTTTGCCTGTAGTATTTTCTCCTTATGAACAGATAAAGGACTTGAAAGCCCTGAGGGTCACTGGGTTTGTGATTATTGGCTTCAGCTGCTTAGTGAACCTAAACTCATTCACACCAGAATCGGAGGCTGTGGAGTCTTTTTTTTCTTTTTTTTTTCCCCCAAACTCACTGTACAACTTGCTAAATTTCTGTGATAGTTTTAAGTGAACTATCCTGAATTTAGCTTTCACAGGGGAATAATTGGGAATAATATACTAGGTGCTAAGTGATATATATATATATATAGCTGCATGGAGATGTGTTCAGATATTGATTATGGACTATTCTTATCTTGTGAAACTGTGAACTGGACTCTGCAATCTTGATGAGGTGTTAAACACAAGATAATGTTTACATGTACAATAATTTAACTAATGCACTTACATGATATTTAGTAATCTTGTCATTTGTAAGCTCTGTATTTCTTTTTCTTTTTTAAACATGAAGTCTAAGGTTTATTTATTCCATTGCAATAATCCAAACAAATATGATATGTTAGTTTACTTCAGACATCAGTGTCAATTAGTGATGGATATTTGTTAGCTGTTCTTCTTTGAGCCATCAAAGGTATTTATTGCTTGTGCTGTAACTTGTCTCTGTCCAGTTTCAGGCATGTGTGTAGATGAGAGATATTAAAAAATATCAAAATAATTGTGTACATGCACCGAATAATCTGATTACTGGGCAATAATCCAGGTGTCTTTAATGTTTTTTTTTTAAATAAGTCTTAAATACAATATTTCATATCAAAGTGTTTTGTTAATGATAGTTACTTACTATATAAATAAGTTAGAACACAACACAGCAGTGTACTGTGACTTACAGTGTTATGTCCTGTTATTTCTGTTTCTTTATTTACATTTATGGTTCACTGCATTGATAGAATTGATCCATTTATTACATAGTAACACCAGTCTTTCACAAAATATGTATGCATGTCTGATTATTACCTTTTCTAGACCATATATTTTGGTAGTGGTAATTTCCATCACGTTGACAAATATCTTTTTCTGATACCGCAGTTCCCATTTAACACCTCACTAGGTTTATCCATGTTTGCCCTTGAAAGTGGTTCCAGTGTGGAAAGGCTTTAAAAATTCAGGAATCTATCACCTGCTGGAGCTTTTTGTCCCCTTCACCAGAATAGAGAGTGGATACACTTCCAGCCTTTGTTCCCCTGAGGGGCCAGACAGCAGAATGGGGGCATTCAATACAGACAGTCAGGCTACTACTTGGAATGGACTTTTTAAACAGGCTTTTGCAAGGAAGGTGTGAATGGCAACACTTTCTGAAGCAAGGTGTGACTCCTGAGAGTGTGACTTTAGGGGGCATTTATCATTCAGCATTGCCACAAGAAACCAACTGTGTGAACTAACAGGGTTTTTATATTTATATAAATATACGGTACTATGCCATGTATTTTGCTCTGCATAGCACAAAATCAATTATTACTCATGACTCCATTTTGCTATGGCACATAGCTATTAAAGCCTGAAATTCACTCTGTGAGTAAATAGCACTTAGAATACAAGTTTATAGACATCTTTAGGCACTGTTTTAGTACATTTTCAGGAAAATAGCCAAGGTAAGGTAGAAAAAAATCCATAAATGTGTTTCACCATATTGGGGAAATACGTCACAAAAATGCCACACATATTGGCCCATTATGTGGTTATTCTTTAAAAACGTTCTTCAAGCATTTTTTAAATATGTTTTGTTGATGTTATTGTTTTAGATTTTTAGATTTAAATGTATTACCCAAAAGAAGTATTTGCTTAATATTTGAATATTCCAAGACTTACATGATAAAATGTTTAAAAGAACAGCATTTTGTATAGCATTCTAAAATGCGTCGCCCCACCAAGTTTCATGGCAGATCTAATGTTCCAGTGGCTAAGCCTGCATATGCTGTATATTGCCGGGCTTTTCCTGTTGGGACATGCACTTGAACTTTTAAAGGATGAACGAAACCTAATCCAGAAACAAGGAGCAGGAAACAGCAACACACAAAGATCCTACACCTCAATGAGTACCTAAGCATTCAGCATGTGTCTACATGTATAATGACAAAGGCTTATGGGCATGGCAGGAATGTTGTTGAAAAGGGGAAATTAAGGAAAAGGGATATAATTAATCCAGAGTTAAACTTCCTGAATGAATATATAAATGAGTACTTGGATCAGTATATTAAAAAAAAAAAATCACATATGGTCAAATTGCTGTAAATTGATGATGAACGTGTTTGTTAAAGCATGTTAATTGTAATGTTCTCAGGTTTTAAGCTGAAAGACTTCCTAAATGACAACGAGACCCTGTCCACATTCCTCAAGCGAAATGCTTCCCTCACAGATGACATTGTACAGGATATTCTGATGGCAGAAGTGAACCTGGAAAAGGTGAGCAGTGACATCTAAACTAAACAACAAATTCTAAACCCATTTTGTGCCAGTTTTACACATTCTGTTGCAATTTATTATTTCTAATATCTGCAATAAGCAGATAATTGTTCCTTTAACTGACACACTGTGTAATGAAACGCAATAATATTTCTCAAATCAGTTATAAAGAGTAGTTAGTTATGGTAAGAATTTTCAGCAATGGCAGTATTCACAGTCTGGCACCATTTCCTGTTAAAGAGAGTTGACAAATTAGAGGAAAAACCAACATAAAGTTGCTTAATAAGCTTTTCGCCTTTTGGCCTGAAGAGCTTCAGCATGCCTTTGCATGAACACCATTCTTCCTAAAGATATTCCATCAGTTGGTGTCACACTCCAGAATCTCTCCTAGGAGTTCTAGTGGGCTGAGATTTGGTGGCTGTAAAGGATATACCATATGATGTACATCATTTTCATCCTCATCAAGCCATTCAAAAATACTCCTGTCTTTTTGCTGGTGGTGAAGTAATCCTGGGAAAGACCACTCCCATTAGGATAGAAATGCTTCTTCATAGATAAAAGTGACCTGCGATTCTTGCTTTAAAAGGGACAAGTGGAGTCACCAGCTTTTTATATTGAAATTGACACCCATTTGTATATACGGTATAATACTATACAGTATCTTTTCCCCTTTTATAATTTGTTAATGATGTTTGACTCTTCATCTGAATCTGCTGTATGGTCATACATATTCGCTCTTTCACTCCTGGAAGATCACAAAGTTAGATTCACACCGCCTGCTTTTCTTTGCTCTTATCCGATTTCAGGTGCTAACCCGGGGCTATGGGGTGCATCTGAGGACCATGTGTAATAGTTCCACTTTAGAGCAGTTTGTGACGTTCCCAAATCGAGAAGTTGCAGATCTCTCCCACAATATCATCTGCAGCTCTTCTCAGCACTGGCTGAACCAAGCTGAGAAACACTTCCTGGGTAACCTGGACTTCTTCAGACCTCTAAGGGTAAGACAATTCAATTAAGAATATAGGCAAACTGAGAAAAGAAATATCTTAGAAAGCAATAGCTTTTTCCACAGTAGACGCAAGACATAGCCAACTTTGTATATTTGAAACAAAAGGATATGATCTCTGCATCGCCCCACAAAAGCTCATTGTTAAATGGTAAAGTAAGGATCACACTGAATAATCTCTCTCCTTTTAAAGTGATTTTCACTTATAACAATGATAAACCTTTGGAAAACTGGGTCCTGATTGTGTTGCATTGTTTTAGCAAAACCTTACACAGTCCTGATCAAAAGCACTCGGTCAGGTGTTGATTTAGCTCACATTAGGAACTGTAAAAGTGCTTTTCCATTAAATGCTGTTTGCTCTCAAACAATAGTTGAATATATTGTGCAGTTTTACGGATATTGTATGCAATTACAGCTGTAGCAGATACGTCCTGGCCATTCATCATCTTGATTTGGGAGGAGTGTACTAGCCTGTGGGCAAAAAAACCCCATCATGATTGTCTGTTCAGAATTCCTGGAATCCTGAGTAGGCTTTTCCGTTACAAAAAAGAGAAAAAATGGAGAAGAAAAAATGTTTTATTTTCATATTTATATGAAGTGTTTATAAAGGGGGGAGAAAAAACTGTTATAGAGTTCAGGGTTCACAGATAGAACAGGCTGGAGAGGTCATCATATCTTCTTATCATGAAACGTTAATAATTCTTGTATAGATCTCAGTGACCACAGCTGTTTTTGAGACACCACACCAGGTGACTCAACCACTGATGTGCACTTTGTACAGAACTAAACAAAGAATAGGTCAAAGACAAAGTGAGAGGTATAAAGAAAGAGAGGGCTGGAAAGGGGGTAAGGCCATTCAGAGCAGGCAGAGGATTAGACATGTTTTGGCTTGAGTTCTTTACACACCCACCCTTAACATGTAGCCTGGAGATGTAGTTTGGAGATTATAGCGTGCCACAGCAGCTTTAGATTGCTTTGTTGGTTCATTATAAAGCCATGAGCATTATGTTCTTTTGAACAGTTTGCTCATCACCAAAAGTTAAATGTTAAATCCATCTCTAGGATTTGGGGACAATCCTTTTCTCACAGGAAAAGAAAAACAATGAAACAGGAAAAAGAAATTGCAGTGTCATTTCTATCAAATCTTACAGTATAAATATGAATGAATGGCATCATGTTTGTTAAACAACATTTATGGGTTAATTTCTTGTAGGGTTGTTAAGATATTAATCTAAGCTTGGCTTTTACAGCCTCATCATTTAGACAGTATGCTGATAAAGCAGTCACAGTGACCCTAACACTTTTAGCAGTAGTTGAGAAAAACAAAATCAGGTAACTGATCTAGAAATGCTTGTTAGCTTTTATATGCATTAAATAACTTTGTTATCCCCAGCTAAGAATCTTAATAACGTATCTTAATTGCAAGACATTATATTAAAACATATTCATTTTGTTCTAAGGGGATTGCAAACTTTCAAGTTGCATTCAACTAATTGTGTATTCTCAGTTCTAAGTAAAATGGTGTTGCTTTGGTCAGATGTGGATAATTTGCTTTACATTTATATGCCTTTTTTTTTTTTTTGCAGTCAGATGTAAGATCTGAGAGAAACGGCACCCGGCATGTCGCCAAAGCCACAGACAAGCTCTTGGAAAGCCTGAGTTCTGTAGCTGTGGAGGTAATAACTGTTTGGTTTAATTAGAAACCTTTTCAAATACTTTGATGCTGCAACAGCAGAAAGCTTACCCACATGCAGTGTGTCATGCGGTATATTATGGTATTGTCAGTCAGCTTCTTTAGGTATGTTCAAAGTATGCATCTGAGACTAAACACATTTTCATTTATTTGATCTACTTAATGTGAACAATCTTGTGTGTATATGTTTGCCTTGGCCTGAAAAAAAGGGCGGTTCCTTTAACCAGACTGAAAACAATAAGATGTTTTCATCTCAGACATACAGTGGCCATGATGTATGGAATAAAACTTCAATAGAGGCCTTTCCTGCTTTTGCTCATGGTCCCGTTTGCACAATGCTCTCTTTTCCTCCATGTCGACATCCTTTAAAAGTCTTGGAATCAGCTAAAGTATTATGGAGAGACTACACAGCTTATACCTACATAGCATGCATACTTCATTCTATTTAGTGCCTTTTTATGTGTTATTTTGAGGGCTGATTGTGTATTAGGATCAGCTAGAAAGGATTGAGTTTTTCTGTAATGATGGCAGTAACGTCTGAGCCACTGGGGGCAGCAGTGAAAGTGACACATTGTGTTTGGATGTAACTCATGCTGTGTACCTTCAGGGACATTTGGGGGACGAGTTGTTTCAGCTCTCAGCTGGACAGATATACAACCAGGCACAGCTGAACAAGCACAGAAACAAAGAGCCAGAGAAAGACAGAGTAGCTGAGGATTCCTGAACCAAGGATGCAACTGGTTAGCATCTAGAGAGTGTACTTTTGCTTGTGACTCTGTGAAGTATAGGCTTAAACAAAAGGTCCTCTGTCTGTCATTGAACACAGGACCAACGTGGCGACGGAATTTAATTCCAGCAAAATACAAGATTATTTGTTTAATGACAAAGATGAAGTGATTAAATCTAGTGTTGGTTGGAATAAAAAGAGGATTGTTTTGCTGCCTTTTTTCCCCAAAGACTTTTTTCCCCTACATCTGTTTATTCAGCATGCCTGTCTTCTGGAATAGTCCCACGACTGTTTTCCTGTTTCCCTTCCTTTTCGCCTGCCCTCCTTTGGTGGTGCACTTTTACAAAATTGCAAAATTGGAAGCATGTGACAGGTTGGCTTGCTGATGTGGCTGTCTGAGTCAAAGCTAACCCTTCACATGAAGTACATCTGCACCACACCTATCTGCTCTGGGTTTTAAAGGGAATGACCGACAGTTACATTTCACTCCTGTGCCTCAACCCATGATACATTTTCTGGTTGACTCAGGAGTTTGTAAGGAAAACAAGGAAACAGGGACTGAAGGAATACTTGTAGCTGGGTCAAAGTGTATGAGGTTCGCCTGACATTTTTAGTCTTTCATGCAGCCGTAATTTGTTTTGTGTTGAGCGTATCCTGTGAGGGTTTGCAATATCAAATGTCAGAACAAGCTTTTCGAGGTGGTGTATTTACTTGGCAAGTTCAGTTTGGCAGGCCTCAGGGCTGTCACTCCCATTAATAAGTTATTGCAAAGTAAATCTATAACTATAGCAACAGAAGAGATAAACAGTCTTTTGTTTGAAAATTCTAGATTAAAAACAGACTTAAACAAATATGAAGAACACTGGGATATTTTTTAACTTGGCAAACCTGATATAGAATTCTCTTGCTTTAACTTTCATTCATGGTGGCATTGCGTTCCTGCAGGCCTCTAACACCCTGCAATCTTTTCTCAGTTGGCCAGCATGCGGAGCTGGAGTGACCTGCGCAGTGAGATCCTCTTCCTGACCCAAAATGCTACTGGTTCACCCAGTCAGATGTACCAGGCTGTGTCAAGAATAGTATGTGGACACCCTGAAGGTGGTGGCCTCAAAATCAAGTCTCTAAACTGGTATGAAGACAGCAACTTCAAAGCAATGTTTGGCAACTACAACAGCAGCGATGAGGAACCCGTTTCAGTCTATGACAATACGACCAGTAAGCACTCTCTCCATTTAGTCTAAGACGTGCCGTTTCTTTCTGAAATCCATTCAGTTTGCATGCATAAGGTTTATAAATCCTGCTATACAAAACATGATACTACAGTGGTTTGTGTAAGAAATAACATAACTTTTATAGTTATAGTTGTTAGTTGCTGTTTTAGTTATAAATACTGTGTATGTATTGTTACAAATAATATAATACAATATAACCAGAGCAAGAAACTGCCATTTTGCCACTTTCTTCATAAAATTCAGCAGATTACAGAGAAACTGCAAAGTCCTAACCTCTCCATCCTTAGACTTTCCCAGGTGGAAAACTTAAAGTTACAGCTTGAACTCAGTCTGTTACAAAGTGTTGACCCTGGAGGGACATTCAGTAGATGTTATAGAAAACACCTCATTACAGAAAGATTCACCATATCAACTATACATGCTGTTTATTAAAAGGTTTAGATTAGGTGTAACATCCACCATACCCATGTATACGTACATGTATACACCATGTCCATGTAACTGTCTTGTTACTATGGAAACCATTGCATATCCAAATGAGTGCATGAATACAAACCTGTTGTGGGAATTCACCAGCATTGTGGTAGAATTATTCTTCACATTATCTTATTCTTATTTTGGAAATCCCTATTCATGGTGCTTTTGTAGCTCCCTACTGTAACAATCTAATGAAGAACATTGAGACAAGCCCCATCTCTCGGATGATCTGGAGAGCTCTGAAGCCTCTACTCATGGGGAAGATCTTGTACACACCTCACACCCCTGCCACGCAAAAGATCATCCAAGAGGTACATACCTTTACCACTGAATGTGACACAAATGAAAATGACAGCTACTGATTTATGTGCTATAGTATTTTCCTTCACCTGCAGTGGAAAGTGAAGAAGACAAACATTTTCTTTCTGCATACTATTCTCTGTGGTTTAGGTCAACAGGACATTTCAGGAGCTGGGAATTCTCCGAGATCTGGGCGGGATGTGGGAAGAGACCAGGCCCAAGGTGTGGAACTTCATGGAGAACAGTCAAGAGGTGGATCTAGTTCGGGTATGTCGGGCCTTTTGCTCATTACTACCCTCCAGTGGTGGGCATATGAACACTCATCTGTAGGGAAAAATTTACATATATTTACCAGGTACAGTGTGGGTGTTTGTTGAGGAGTAACCTGTGACTGTTTGCTTTCTTTGTTTACAGATGTTACTACAGAACAATGTCACAGCCTATTTCTTCAGTGCCCAACTGAGTGGTACTCAGTGGAGTGTGCAGGATCTTAGCAGTTTCCTGACCAAGCATTCGGAGGACACTCGTCCACCCGGGACAGCATTCACATGGAGAAATGTTTTCAATGAGACTGATCAAGCTATTATGAGTATATCTCGCTTCATGGAGGTCAGTTTAGTTACACGTGCATTCATCCAACCCCCTCAAATCCTAGCCCTTATTGTTTTCCAGACATCAATGTGCATATTTCCCATAAAGAAAATCTTCCTCTTTCACATATGTATTCACACTTCTAAGTTGTTGGCCAACATGCAGACTAAATGAACTAACAGCACACAGAAAATGTAGAAGTGAAAGTACAGGAGCAAGTGGAAATCTTGTGTGTATGGACATAGGAAGATTACTCACTTTGCAAAATACACATGAAATTATATGACCATTCGTCTGGTTTTTTTTTTTCTCACTCCAATTAGTAAGAACCATTCTGCTTTAAATGAATATTTTAAGAAATAGATAGTCTGCTATCCTTTATCACTAAACATATATATATATGAAGCATGTTTTTTCAGAGGAAGTGGTCATTTCATGAACACTGCAAACAACCATATATCCAGTAAAAACCCAAATACAGTCAGTTCAGAGCTAGTTAGAAGGAATCGACTGATGTATATCTGAATCACTGTTTGTTTTTACAGTGTGTGAATCTGGATAAATTAGAGCCTGTGAGCACTGAGGAGAAATTAGTGAATGAGTCTCTTGGTCTGCTGGACAACAGGAAGTTCTGGGCTGGAATTGTTTTTCCCGATATTGACCTAAACAGCTCCGAGCTTCCTCCCCATGTCAGCTACAAAATCCGCATGGACATTGATAATGTGGAGCGCACCAACAAGATCAAGGATGCGTAAGTCAACATTTGGCCGTTTTAAGTTCAAGCGTTAAAAATATCCACTGACTTTTCGGTGGTAGATAATTGGTCTTATAATCTGCCAATCAATATTTTTTTTCATTGCTTTAGATACTGGGACCCTGGCCCAAGAGCTGACCCATTTGAGGACTTGCGGTACATTTGGGGTGGTTTCTCTTACCTCCAGGACGTTATAGAGCAGAGTATCATCAGAGCAGTAACAGGAACTAAAGAGAAGACTGGAGTCTACATCCAGCAGATGCCTTACCCATGTTATGTTGACGACATGTACGTTTCTCTACAAATCATTGCTGCTATTCTCATTTTCTAAGACCAAATCCTAAAGATAACGGGTTTTTTTTTTCTCCTCTTAAACCTCTGTAGTTTCTTGCGTGTGATGAGTCGCTCCATGCCCCTCTTCATGACTTTAGCCTGGATGTACTCCGTGGCTATTATAATAAAGAGTGTTGTCTATGAGAAGGAGGCCCGCCTGAAGGAGACCATGAGGATTATGGGATTGGACAATGGTATCCTGTGGTTCAGCTGGTTCATCAGTAGTCTTATCCCACTTCTCATGAGTGCTGGACTATTAGTGTTTGTGCTCAAGGTATTGCCAATATGTGCATTTAGCTTCTTTCTTGACTAATTCAACAAGATTATATCACATATGCTTATCCATAAAAACACAAAGAACAAAATATTATCTCTGCAATATCTATCATGTGTGGACAAGATTTCATGAAGTTGCTTATAGAAATATAAATCTAATGATTTCTATAACCTAATTCACTATAATATTTATCAATGTTAACTGAGGGCTAACTACCTCTCTGCATATTACCATATTACCAATTAAAATATTACTAAAAAGTCATATTTATACTGACAAGTAGATACTGGTCTTAACATAGTTTCCTTTATTATTACTTGTAGCAGTGACCAGTAAGTCCTATGATTGTATGATTCACAGGATGAGTAACATCCTGAACCACACTGCTGTGTTTTGTTTTGTAGATACATGATCAAAAACATCACAGAATATGATTTAAAAAAAAAAAACTAACAATAAACAAGTGTATCATTGTTTTATTTTAATTCTTTTCTGCAGAAGGGGAACTTGCTTCCCTATAGTGACCCTGGTGTGGTCTTCCTCTTTTTGGGTTCCTTCGCTGTGGTCACGATCATGCAGTGTTTCCTAATCAGTACAGCCTTTGCTCGGGCAAACCTGGCTGCAGCGTGTGGAGGCATTATCTACTTCACGCTCTATCTGCCCTACGTGCTGTGTGTGGCCTGGGAGGATTACGTGGGTCTTCCTACTAAAGTTATCGCTGTGAGTTTACAACCACCACCACACGTTCCAGCGTTGACCCTGTAGCAAAGTGCAGCCTGTGTATAACCTCGTATCTTTTCCAGGAGCGACCTTGCTGGTTTATCTTATCTTGTCCAAACTAACTGCCCTGAATTGCTTTGTTTATGTACAGATGAGACGCTCTGCCATGTTGCACGTGACAGGGGCTGTCTGCTATAATTCTAGATTAAAGTTAGATATTTTTGTCTAGCCCGAAGCATTTCTTTTAATAAGCTGCACTTATTAATTTAGAATGGTATTTGATTGACAAAAATTAGTTTCCAGATATTCAAGGCATCTGTTTAAAAATTTTCCATCCCAGAAATCCATTAGTCCCACCTCTTGTTTGTAGTTTTGACAGAGATAGTGAGGTAAAATGAATGAATGAATAATTGCTCCTTTAAAATAACTGTGATAATTTGAGCTAAGTCTGAGTTTTTACCTGCAGAGTCTACTCTCACCAGTGGCCTTTGGGTTCGGCTGTGAGTATTTTGCCCTGTTTGAAGAGCAGGGCGTGGGGATCCAGTGGAGCAACCTCATCTCTAGCCCCATGGAAGGGGATGACTACAGCCTGACTACTGCCATTATCATGATGTACTTTGATGCTTTCCTCTATGGTGTCATGACCTGGTACATTGAGGCTGTCTTTCCCGGTCAGTATGGTATTCCCAGACCATGGTACTTCCCATTCTCCAAGTCTTACTGGTTTGGAGAAGGCAGGCAAAAAGAGGCACCTACAATACAGGGAAAGAAGGCAAATGCAGGAGGTAAGAGCATTATAAACATAACATTATAGTTAATAAACAAAATAGAAATTATCGGACACTTTTCTTTTCTGTAAAATTTGCATTCCTCCAAACAATATTCTTTTTTTGTTTTCAAGCTGTGTGCATGGAGGAAGAGCCCACTCATCTTGAGCTGGGGGTGTATATCCAGAACTTAGTGAAGGTCTACCGGCATGGCAAAAAGCTTGCTGTGGACGGCCTGACACTGGGATTCTACGAGGGTCAGATTACGTCCTTTCTGGGGCATAATGGAGCAGGAAAAACCACCACCATGTAAGAAGCTGACAGATGAACATAAAACAAGAGCAGCTTTTTGTCTTTTAACACAAAGTGCAATATGACAGACTGCCAGTTCGAAAATAGAGTGTGATATATGGCACTTACTCAATGTTTCAGGTCCATCCTGACTGGTTTATTTCCGCCAACGTCTGGCACAGCATACATCATGGGCAAAGACATCCAGTCAGAGCTAAGTGCTATCCGACAGAGCCTTGGAGTTTGCCCTCAGCACAACGTCCTCTTCAGCATGTAAGTGCTCTTTAATATTCATATTACATACCTTGTTTATGATGTAAATGTTTTTTGGCATTACATTTTTGATTGAATATATTTGTGGATGCATTGTGGCAGTTATTGTTTTAAGTGCTTATAAAATTATATGCTGCCCCCACTATTGAGCCACATTTTAAGTTTATTTTTAGTTCAGTCTTATTAGATTAATTCACTGAGAGGTCATAATTGAATATGTGTGGTGTATTTAGGCTGACGGTAGAGGAACACATCTGGTTCTATGCACGACTGAAAGGCCTCTCCGAAACAAAGGTGAAGGCTGAGATGGATCAGATCCTGTTTGACACTGGACTGCCGCACAAACGCAAGTCCAAGACCAGTGAGCTGTCTGGTAGGTTGAATGTATATTACTCTTAATTTGCAACTTTGTTTAATTGTGATTAATTAATCACAGACATGTTTGAATCAAGTAGTAATGGTGTTTGCGTTCCCAAAGGTGGCATGCAGAGGAAGCTTTCAGTGGCTCTTGCTTTTGTTGGAGGGTCAAAGGTTGTCATTTTAGATGAACCAACAGCTGGGGTGGACCCTTACGCTCGAAGGGGCATCTGGGACCTCCTGCTGAAATATCGCGCAGGTTTGCCTAAATCCCTTAATAGTATTATAGGAATACTCCATTTTCAATCAAATAATAATTAAACAATTAAGCTCATTAATAAGAAGCAATCTGTACCACAGGCCGAACCATCATCCTTTCCACACATCACATGGACGAAGCAGACATCTTGGGTGATCGCATTGCCATCATCTCTCACGGGAAGCTATGCTGTGTGGGCTCCTCTCTCTTCTTGAAAACTCACCTGGGAACTGGATACTACTTGACACTGGTTAAGAAGGAACCAGAAGCTTCTCTGAGCTCCAGCAGGAACTCCACCACCACTGAGTCTTATATCAAGAAGGTAAGAAGATTTCTTCTGTCGTTCCTGTTATTGTTAATATTATCACTAATAATACCATTTATCATTACTATTTATTTAGGTATACTACTTAGCCATGAGATTAAGCCGCATTGCCTACAGTACTCACCACCCTACAGTAACCTTTTTTCTACCACAAAGGGCAAATCCTACATGCAGTACTTAAAAATCTAAGCTTGAGTGAATTGCCTGTTTCAGGATGAAGGAGACTCAGAGAGCAGCTCAGATGCCGGTTTGGGCAGCGAGCACGAGAGTGATGCTGCCACAGCTATTGGTAAGCTTTACATTTCTGATTGACCCTAGGTGTGGATTTCCAGACTGTTTATTAAAAGTCTAACATAAAACCTTACTCCTAATGTTGCCACTCCGTACTCCTAATGTCCTGGTGTTATCTAACCATTAACTTCACTGTGACTGTGAATTTACATGCAATCTAACTCTGTGATTTGTGAATTTACACACAGGCACCTCGTGGACTGATACAGCTGTTGTTCCTGCAGACCTCTCTCTAATCTCAGGTCTGATCCACAAGCACGTCCCTAACGCACGCTTGGTGGAGGATCTGGGACATGAGATCACCTACATCCTGCCTTATGAATCGGCTAAAGATGGTGCCTTTGTGGATCTCTTCCATGATTTGGATGACCGCCTTGCTGATTTGGGCATCTCGAGTTATGGTGTTTCAGACACCACACTTGAAGAGGTAGACTA
>JAQMCW010000012.1:6698269-6715415 GCA_030068335.1 Chrysichthys cranchii
AAATAAATATTTCTTTTTAGATTTTCCTGAAAGTAGCAGAGGACAGTGGGGTTGATACTGAAATGATGTCAGGTAAGATTTTTACTTATAATTTTCATGGATAATTTACAGCAGTGATAAAGACATGAAAAATGTGAGAATAGCTCTTCTTACTCTCCTGTCTGTGTCTGCGCAGACGGCACCCTCCCTATACGGAGGCGCAGGCGCCATGCTTTTGGAGCTGATCACCAGAGCTGCCTTAAACCCTTGACTGAGGATGATAACTTTGACTGCAATGAATCTGATGTTGACCCAGGTACATTTTATCACTCCCAGTTAAAGCAGAGCGAGGGGCATTCTGTTATTTTTCAAGCCACTGTTAGAACTAAAAACCATCTGTGTATTTTTTGCTCCTTAGATTCCAAAGAGACTGATCACTTAAGTAGTACTGATGGTAAAGGTTCATACCAGGTCCAGGGCTGGAGCCTGAAGAAACAGCAGTTTGTGGCCTTGCTGTGGAAACGGTTCCTGTACGCTCGTCGTTCCAGGAAAGGCTTCTTCGCCCAGGTATGAAGTGAATGGCTGTGGAATCTGATGGTATAATGGTGAAACAGATGATGAAGATTTAGAGGTGTTATTTGTTGTGTGATTCATTTCTACTCTGTCACTCTGGTGTGCAGATTGTTCTGCCTGCTGTATTTGTGTGCATCGCTCTGGTGTTCAGTCTTATTGTTCCACCCTTTGGAAAATACCCCAGTCTTGCCCTGCAGCCGTGGATGTATGAGGATCAAGTTACCTTTATCAGGTACTTAACCCCGGTGTACAGCTAATCTAGCATTAAAAAAACACCATTTCCAGCAAGGCATGTTTCATCAGTATGTACCTTGATCTCATTATTACCTTCTGTAACATACTATGTAATACATATTATATATTAAAATACTTGTTTATGTACAGTGTATTTACAAAGACACTGGCTGACTGGAGGTTTTCTATGCAAAACAAATTGCTAAATTGGGAAATAATTTTAGCCACCTCACTAAAGTGCATAAAATGTTTTTTGCTGTGTTGATTATAAGTAATATTGTTGATCACAGAGACTTCAAGTGAACATGATATGCTTAATAAGCATACCTTCCTAAAATCTGTCATAACTGAGAACATTTTGCTCACTTTTTCTAACAGCAATGATGCACCTGAAGATGCCAGCACTCAAAAACTACTTTCTGCACTATTAGAAGGCCCTGGCTTTGGAACACGCTGCATGGAAGAAGAGCCAGCACCGTGAGTAAATCATTAAGTAATAATCGATATAATGAAGATTATATTTAATCTATTTAAATCCAGAATTGCTAACTTGCTAACCCTGTGCTACCGTGCCTGCAGAAATGTTCCCTGTACTATGGGTGATGAGGATTGGTCCATACCAGAGGTCCCAGAAAATGTATGGGAGGTGTTCAGGAATGAAAACTGGACCATGGAAAACCCATCGCCAGAGTGTGCGTGCAGCTGTGGAGGCAAGAAAAAGATGCTCCCAGAATGCCCTGCTGGTGCTGGAGGCCTCCCACCTCCACAGATAAAGATCAGTGAGAGGGACACACTTCAAAACCTGACAGGAAGGAACATCTCAGACTACTTGGTGAAGACTTATGCGGAAATCATTGGCAAAAGGTAATATTTGTTTGAACAGTTCTAGGGTTCTTAGTCATTCTCCTTGGCAATACATTCTCTGAAAATATTAATATCACTGCATTTGCTTTATTCAAGTTTGAAGAACAAGGTGTGGGTGAATGAGTTCAGATATGGAGGATTCTCACTGGGTGCCAGAAGCACTCAGGTTCTCCCTCCGGCTGAGGAGATTGATGATGCCATTTCTCGAGTGAGGGAAATATTCCACCTGCAGAAGGTACAATTATTTTTTATCCTCAAATCAGTCATGCTTAACAATAAGCTCAAAAGCTAATAACGCGAGTTGCCCTTTTTATCTAGAATTCAGGGACAGCAGCCGATCGCTTTCTAGACAGTCTCTCTGCTTTCATCAATGGCCTGGACACTAAAAACAATGTGAAGGTGGGTTATAGTTATCAGCTGTTTGATTTTCATTTCTTACACCCTAAGAATAGGAATTGATTAGTGTTTAATTTCTTTCTCAGATCTGGTTCAATAACAAGGGCTGGCACAGCATCGGATCCTTCCTCAATGTGATGAACAACGGTATTCTGCGGGCCAATCTGCCTCCAGGGGAGAACCCAAGCAAATATGGCATCACAGTCTACAATCACCCTCTGAACCTTACCAAAGAGCAGATCTCCCAGGTGGCATTGTGAGTGATCGTGAACATTTTCCACTTCCTTTAATAATTCATATGTTGTACGTTTCTGTATAGACATTTCCAAACCTGTTTTCTTTCAGGGTGACAACCTCAGTGGACGTGTTGGTTTCTATCTGTGTTATCTTCGCTATGTCATTCGTCCCTGCTAGCTTTGTCGTCTTTCTCATCCAAGAACGTGTGAGCAAGGCCAAGCATATGCAGTTCATCAGTGGAGTACAGCCATACCTTTACTGGCTGGCCAATTTTATCTGGGATATGGTATGTTGTCTGTTTGGGTTTTCCTTTCATTGCACTTTTTATGCTTGTAAAAATTTGTCATGTAGTTTTTTTTCTGAACACATTCTTCTGGGTTTCAGTGCAATTACATCGTCCCAGCGACCCTGGTCATAATCATCTTTGTGTGCTTCCAACAAAAAGCCTACGTCTCTTCCACCAATCTGCCAGTGCTCGCCCTGTTGCTGCTTCTGTATGGGTGAGTGAGCCCTACAAGCTTTTAAAATAAATGTACAAAATAAACAGCAATGTTATGATGATGAATGTTCTCTCCTCCTTTTAGATGGTCCATCACACCTCTGATGTACCCAGCTTCCTTCGTGTTCAAGATCCCCAGCACTGCGTACGTTGTCCTGACCAGCGTCAACATACTGATTGGGATCAACGGCAGTGTGTCCACTTTTGTTCTGGAGTTGTTTGGTGGTGATGTAAGTGTTCATTTTTTCAACTTCTGCAAGAATGCAAGGATTTTGTTTGAAAGGCGCAAGTTTATGCTTTGGTTAAAATAGCATCGATAAAAATATACAGTACCTGGTAATAAAAACCTAATGAATGTCTGAACTCTAATCTTGGTTTCCTCCTATTTAGAAAGTCGGTGGCCTCAATGACATCTTGAAGAACGTGCTCCTGATCTTTCCTCACTTCTGTCTGGGACGAGGCCTGATTGACATGGTGAAGAATCAGGCCATGGCTGATGCTATGGAGAGATTTGGTATGAATAGCTTGTTTATTGCAAATCTCTGGGGTAGGCTTATAATTGGCAAAAAAAGATACTATAGAAATATTTACACAAGCTAAAATAAAACAATGTATTTAGGTGAATAAGAACCTTAATAAAGAAAAAAATAAAGAATTTTAGAACCTTTTTCCCTATAACATTCACACCACTGGAGGTCTGAGTGAGATTTTAATTCTCTTACACAGAAATGTCCATTTCTTGTTTCTAATAACAGCATGCTATTGGATGTCAAAAGCGAGGAAAACCCCAAGCAGCCATGAATGTGCGCATGTTTAACAGTCATCCACAGGTTTAGCACAAGAATTACTACACTCTTCTGGTATTTCCTGGGTTTATTCCAGGATTCTTGAGATGACTCTTTCCAAGATAATTTGGTTACTAAAGATAAATAAATGAATGAATAAATGCATAAATTAATAAAACTGAATCTAGAACATAAGGAAATTATCTCTACCGAAAAAATAATAGTTAACAAAAAAAAAAATCTCTGAGGCTCTGTCTTCCCACTTCCACTTTCATATTCCACATTTTGTCCGATAACAGGCTGTCTGCACAAACCGGTTGTCCCTATATAGACCTCTTTCACAAAAGATTTCAAATACAACAATTAACAATTCAGTGTTATACTATGCTACTAAACTCACAAAATGCATATGTTTAATTTGAACCGAGCTTAAACTGAGAATGTTGTACAATTCTAATAGTCTGTTTTGGGATACAGGCGAGAGCCAGTTCCGCTCTCCTTTGGAATGGGACATGGTTGGTAAGAACCTGTTTGCCATGGCAGTGGAAGGAGTGGTCTTCTTCATTATCACTGTCCTCATCCAGTACCGCTTCTTTATCAAACCCAGGTGGGACATAATTTTCATCCAAATTTCATTTAAATATCAGCATCTTAGTGAGGAGTGGAACATTGTTAAATAGCTTGACTGACCATCTAACCATCTTAACGGTGGCTTTTGCAGAGCTCTTCGCCCTAAGCTGAATCCGATTGGAGAAGAAGATGAGGATGTGGCCAGGGAACGGCAGAGGATCATCAGTGGAGCAGGACATGGAGACATCCTTGAGCTTCGTGGGCTCACAAAGGTCTGACAAAGATTTCTGTTTCTTAACACAATTACTTTATGGTGTCATAGAAAATTCTGAGTGATTAAAATGGCGCTTTAATCATAATGGGGTTTTTTTTTATTACAGGTGTATGATAGGAAAAAGAAGCCTGCTGTGGATAGGCTTTGTGTGGGAATTCCTCCAGGAGAGGTGAAACATGTGCAGCTACTTCCTGTTTACAATTTCCAAATAAGCTGCTGCGTTAGCTGACTGTTGGAAGATCACAAATTTGACCTCTATCCTGTTTTTTCCATTAGTGCTTTGGTTTGCTTGGTGTGAATGGAGCTGGGAAGACAAGTACCTTTAAAATGCTGACAGGAGACTCTGCAGTCACCAGTGGAGAAGCATTCCTAGCTAGGAAGAGGTATGACATAAACACATTTATTTAACACTTTGTATGTTTAATATAGAAATTATAATTAAAAAATAAGAAACATTAACCAAATCTTCTCAATCTTTTTTGTCATTCTCAGTATACTCAGGGAAATAGATGAAGTACATCAGAACATGGGCTACTGCCCTCAGTTTGATGCCATCAACGACCTTCTGACAGGCAGAGAGCACCTGGAGTTCTATGCCATCCTACGCGGTGTTCCCGAAGGGGAAGTGTGTGAGGTGAGTGTATAACATGACTATAAAATATGAAGTGCTGATCTGTATTTGTGCAAAGCTCACAGAACTGTCAGGCTGCAGGGAAGTGTTTGGGGTAGTATTGGCATTAGCGAAGTAAAGCCATTTGAGGATTGGTTGGCGGAAGAGGGCTGACCTTATAGCCATTTATAATAAAATTGTTTTTAAAGTAGCGTTTGATTTGCTTCTGTATTTATATGCCGTTGACAGCTGATCATTACTGTACTGTATTAGGTATCCTGTTGCAAATTTGTAACTGCACCTGTCGATCACAGTGAAGGAGGCGTGACCTCTGTGCCTGTTTAAAAGTTACAGAAAAACAGATAAGTGGAAATGATTTCAGGAAAGCAGGCCCAAGGGGTGAAAAAAGCCAAATAAGACAATGGATGAAATATTGCCCTCATGTACAGTGTATGGATCAAATGTTTCTTTCTCATTCAATACTTTGCTTCTTTTAGCCATCATGTCTGTAACTTGACTTTTTGCCCCCTTGTTGTTGAGTTCGATGCATTCTGTTAGTTTGGTAGATGCAATACTGCCCCCTCGTGAAGGTGACTGTCAGTGCAAGACACATTTTGAGCCTCAAGTAGAGTGCAAATAAAAAAAAAACTTCCTTTATCCTTCAGTACTTAGCTTCTTTTATCTTTCCTCTTGAGAACCCCATAGACCTTTCACCCTTGTTTTCTGAGTATGATACGTTCTACTGGTTTTGGTAAATGCAAGACTGTCCCCAGTGCTTGCAAATGCAGAATAATATATAAAAAAAAAACACTTGGAGAAGAAAGAAAAATAGATATTGTGTGTCTTTGCTAGGTGGCTGAGTGGGGCATCCGCAAGCTGGGCCTTATAAAATATGCCGAAAAAGCAGCTGGAAGCTACAGCGGGGGCAACATGCGCAAACTCTCAACAGCCATGGCCCTCATCGGAGGCCCACCAGTGGTCTTTCTGGTATGTACACACACCCTCATACTGTTTTGTCACTCTGGGTGATCATGCACTCACTCTGTGAAACTTTTGGTAACAAAAATAAAACACAGCCTGGATTCCGGTGACCACTGCTTTGCTTCACTCTCAACTGAGATTCTAGTGACCACTTATTAAAGGGAAGAGGATTTGGATGAACTAATAAAGGAACTGATAAATGAATTAATAAAGGGTTTGACTCTGTTTAGAGTGCCAGTCTCTTTAGTGTGTGTCCTGTATTAAATCTGTGTGCTAACTTGAACGTGTGTGTCATGTGACCCAGGACGAACCCACCACTGGCATGGACCCCAAGGCCCGCAGAGCTCTGTGGAACTGCATCCACAGCATCATCAAGATGGGACGCTCCGTCGTTCTGACTTCACACAGGTAATGCATCTGTTTATTCTCAGGTTTTTAACTCTGAATAAGAACTGATAAATGGTAGGTCCACAAACAGGACAGTACAAACTCTTTATCCTCCACTCTACTGGATATGTGTGAACAAGGATGTTGATATTTTTGCCCATAGTGAAAATGTACAGAAAGACTTGCTTACTCAAAATTCTTTTATAATGGAAGTCTAAGGGCAGTGGATTATCGGTCAGCATTTATAGTCTGAACTATTCATCTTTAACAATAAAGGGCTTGATAAGCAGATGAGAGAAGGTCTTACCAAAGTTAATTTCATTGTATTTTTAGCTAAAGTTTCAGCAACGGAACAAAGCAGGGGAAAAAGACACAATTTCCTTTTTAGTTTTTTTTTTTATGGTGTCTATGTGCCATGAGCCTAAAACTCAGAAAGTACATAGCCTTTTACTGATTGCCCCAACAACTGCCCTCAGGCTTTCGTTATAAATGAGTTTGATTAAACAGTTTTTCCCCATTCATGTCTCAATATAGGGAAACATGGAAATTCTTGTCTGTGCACTCACACACACTCACACATTCTTGTCTGTGCGTGAGGGAGGAAAGGGATGAGGCATTCTTGTCTGTGCACTCACACACACGCGCGCGCACACAGACACATGAGAGAATGCAGATATAGTTTGAAAAACACAGGAGTAAGCAAAAATCGTTTGCTTGTTCATTTGGTTGGATGTTTATTGCTTAGAGATTATTTATGGTTCCTACTAAAGTGTATTTGGTTCATTTGTCATTATCCAGCTGTTAATAAAACGTAACAATGCTAACTCCAGCTTAAGCGCAAGGGAGAGTAAGGGTCCACATGAGGTGTTAATCTATGATCTGTTTTTACTCAGCATGGAGGAGTGTGAGGCTCTGTGCACCAGGATGGCCATTATGGTAAATGGCAGATTCAGGTGTCTAGGAAGTGTCCAGCATCTGAAAAACAGGTGAGCTTAATATCATGGAATTTACTTTATATCATATTCCTAACATACAGATTTAATACATGATACCCTCTAGATTTATAAACACTGGAGATCACAGAGATGTGTGATCTGATGTGGTTCTCTGGACTGTGTTTATTCCATCTATAGTTCCTCTAACACAGATGTGTGTCTGTGTTCCTCATTGTATAGGTTTGGTGATGGATACACCATCATCCTGAGGGTGGCAGGACCTGAACCAGACCTGCAGCCTGTGATGAAGTTTATTGAGATCGAGCTGCCTGGCAGTATACTGAAGGAGAAACACAGAAATATGCTGCAGTACCAGCTGCCCTCATCCCTTTCCTCCCTCGCTCACATCTTCAGTATTCTTGCCAAGCACAAAGATTTTCTCCAGATAGAGGATTATTCTGTTTCTCAGACCACACTGGATCAGGTGAGCATTTAAAATGTGTGCATCAGCAGGTGCGTCTTAAAGGAGCAGTTGTGTGCAGGGCGAACTGTGATTATGCTGACTAGCCTTGCCCAGCTCAAGTGAAGCCACCTTCTCTGGTAGAATAGCGACAGTGATTTTGCATTTATGCAGAAGGTTCAAGGCAGAGGTCAATTCTGTGCCAGAAATGCCAGAAATGAGGAATCTTGTGAGATGCATTGCATAGCAATATAACAATATAATAACAGTTTTTGAAAGTAAAAAGTTTGAAATTATATGACATTAAATTATATTACAGGTATACAACCTTAAATCTATGATATAAAGTTTACAAACTGCACCTTTCATGCAAAAAGAGCATTTCCATCATTGTTAGGGGTGGGCAATGCATCAGTAAATTATCACAATATGACAATCCATATCGTCAGCCAGGTGAATATCGTGATTTACCAGAAATATCACCTTTTCTCCAGAAATAAACAGGTAGCTGCATTGTATTTACCACCATCAATACAACACTGAAGAGTCTGTGTAATGTAGCATAATGCATAGAATTAGCCTAATAAATATTAGGCCTGTAATATGACAATACAGCTGCTCCCGTAGTTACGATGGCCCGACTTACAACTTTTTTTAAGTTATGATGACGATCGTGATACGCTAAAAATTGTAAAATATTTCGAAAATATTGTAAGATTCGCAGGCAGGCATTGCTAGCAGGCCAGCATAACAACATATGACGTACGATATGTTTGGACGACACCCTGAAGTACGCGGACAATGCCCAGATGTACGCGTCACTCACCTTGCATGACGCCTCACTCACTCCCACAGCTCACGGAGTTAACCTGTATATCAGTGTACTGTATAGTGCATTACCGAGTGTTTTTTTTTTTTTTGTGTGTGTGTGTGTGTGTGCTTCAAGAGCTCATTTTAATTCAGAATCATGTCTTTTAATCACCCCAGCATGTCTCCTACAGGAAAAGACTCCTGGATAAGCCAGGCTAAGCTACCTAAGCTAGGCTAAGCAGTGGTTCTACTTACGATATTTCCCACTCATGATGGGTATACGTCCGTATTATATTACAAAGTGCACAAGAGCTTGTGGTCGCCCCTGGCTCCAGTCTGCATGTGCTGCATGTTCTTTTGTCTCTGAACATTATTTACAATAAGATTGTTATCGTGAAAATATCAACGATATCATTTTTAGGTCATATTGCCCAGCTCTAATAACTCTACATGCAATGCTGACAATTTCAGTAGGTCCAGAAGGTCACTGCCTCATCTATATAGTTGTTTTTTTCACTCTAAAGGACTTCTTTGACAAGAATCATTACATTGTGATTCATTACACTCTCTTTTTCAGAAAACTTGTACTAAAATGTGAATCCTTCTCTCATAGGTGTTTGTTAACTTTGCCAAGGACCAAAGTGATGATCACTGTGACCACTCCATACGGCGTAAAGAGGCAATTGTAAACATTCCTCTGCTCACTCTGCCAGCAAATTTAAAGGACAAGGAGAACCGCAAGGAGAGTTTTGTTTGAGCCAAAGACTGTCTTACACTAGGAGCTACCGGGAGTCAGTGAAATTCATGCATTTCACCTTGCCATTCTTGTCATTGTGCTGAAGTCTGCTAAACAATTTGCTCAGCAAGCCTTGTAAGGCCTGCTGGAGTACACTGCTGCAGAGACAGAAGCTGAGACACTTGATGCAAGTCAATGCAAAAAGAAAGCAAGTTCAGTCTGGATGTACTGTAGCTCAGTGAGGTCTCGATCACTGTGCTAAATTCCAGATAAGTGTGAGTGTGAAACTTGAATATTTCAATCAATTTGTTCTTGTACGAACAGGACCAAAAAGCCTGTCTTTTTGCCGTTGTGGGTTTTTTTTGGGGGTTTTTTTAGCAATCTGTGAGTTGATAAATCTTTCAAGCACAGTATGTAATATTGGATTGAAAATGATAGTAAAAAAATTCAGGGTCTGTTTCTTATTTGTACTAAAAATGTCATGATGAAGAATCATTCATGCTGCCAACGGCGAAACTGCTGGTGATTTGATTTCGTATTAATATGTGCCTTTATTTATGAACAAAGAATAATTCTGCCATTTTTTAAAGTCCAATGAGGCATTATTTCTTTTAATATTCCTTTAAACAGTGCTTAATGTTGGCTTTTGATGCTGTGATCTGAGAGAAGCAAAGTGCAACTTTTGTATGTTTTTAATTAAAGTAGAGCGATTGGTTTAGGAGAGGCAGTTTCACAGTCACAGAACATAATGTATACCTCAGCAAAAACAAGAGCTCAGCAGACTGAAGGACATTTCAGCAAATGACTGGAAAGAAGGCCTTCCTACTTAAATAACGTTATGGATCGAGTACAAACATACACGACCCAGTGATCCATCAGTATTGTGGAAGAGAGTTTCTCATTGGTCTAAGAGAAAGGATGGCTATCGTGTCAGTCCTTTCAGTCCTAGCACTTTACTGGCTGTGTTCATTTGAAATTTATTGATCTTTTTGCACTGGATTTCCACAGGAAAAAACATAGCACATGTTTTTTTGTTTTGTTTTACCTCCTCGTTTTTCTAGTTGAACTGAAAATCATTTAATCACTGCAACATTCCTTATTTAATACCTGTTTACATTTCAGATGTATTGAAAAATGGCTGTGGAACATCTGTTACTCTGTACAATACGCAATAAAATGACGAATGTACAACAGATAAACTTTGCATTTTTACTGGCTGAAAGATTCATAAAAGTTTAATAATGTCCATCACCGTGGTGCTTTGCGAATGAAGAAGGCAAAGGAATACACAGTCCTCTCCGATACTTAGCAGTCTCAACTGCTTTCTACCGGTCTCTGTTTCTCAATTAGCCGATCTAGTCCTACTAAGGAAACCCTCTAACTAGCCACTGGATATTTTACCTTCACAACTATTTATAGAGACTTTCAGAGCCACGAGTCCAATTGTCTTGTCCATCATAGACAGTTGTCTTAAATCTGGTATAAAACCCGACACCTTCAAATACACAATTGTTCGGCCACTGCTGAAGAAGCCATCTCTTGATTCTGCGGTTCTTTCAAACTATAGGCCCATATCTAAGCTCCCTTAAGTGTACAAAATTACAGAAAAGGTGGTCTATGTGCAATTAACTTATCTGGAGGACAAGAACCTAGGTTTCAATAACCTGAGTTTAAAAAAAATTCATAGTACGGAATCTGTTTTAGTAAATGTGATAAATTATATTTTATTAACGTTGGATTCGGGCTCTAGAGCAATCCTAGTTTTATTGGATTAGTGGAGTGCTGCTTTTGACCATGGGATCCTGTTGAAATGACTTGAAACTGAAGTTGGTATTCAAGGCCTTGTATTGAAGTGGTTTGAGGCCTACCTTACAGGTCGTTCTATGTCAGTTAATTTAGAGGGTAGTTTTTCCTCATTCAGCACTTTGGGGACCATTTTCCAGGAACATGCTGTTGCTCATCATTGTTATACTGATGATACACAATTATATCTCTCAGTGAAACCTGACATATCTGCATCATTAAAAAAAGCTGAAGGGGTGCCTTGATGACTAAACTTTGGAAGGCTAAAATCCTTCTTCATTTAAATCAAAATAAAACTATTTTTGGCCCATCCTGGTCTACTCTGAAAATCAGCACTCAGTTGGGCTCCTTATCAGCCCAGGTGCAAGATGTCAGGAACCTGGGTATCTTTTTGAGTTGTCACTAAGCTTTGATAAAAAAAAAAAATCTCTTCAGTAGTAAAAGCCAGCATTTGCTATCTGAGGCAAATTTGGAAAAATAATCTTTTCATTTCACCAAAGGATTTGTAGAAAGTCATTCATGCTTTCACCACTTCTCGACAAGACTACTGCAGCTGCTTGTGTATTTGTGTCTGCCCCCATCTGCTCGGTCATTACTCCAGTTGGTTCAAAATGTTATGGGTAGATAACAGGTATTAAAAAAAAGGGATCCCATTAACCCATAAATCATGACAGATGCAATTTAGCTGTATTCTCAATATCCACACACCAAACAAACATCGCTGTAATTTACTGGCAATATTTCAACAGCAGGTTTAAGCTGAGGTGACTGCTGCTTTTCTTGCAAAAAACAACAAAAAAAAAAAAACTTGGCTTTGTTTTTGATATAGAAGCAGTATGTTATATGGTGATATAAAGTACACCAACCAACAAAATAAAATGCAACAATTTTAGATGTTTGAGTAAACAAGCGTCTTGATCTTTTTTTTTTTTTTTAGGTCTTTAAGAAATGTGTGTAATTGCATATATATCACAAATGTGGATTTATCAACGACCAAGATAAATTCTGAACACAAAAAAGCACCTATAAACAGAACACACTTTAACTCCCAAAACATGAATACTGAATTATAAATATAAATCAGTCCTGCTCTTACACTTACTCCTATAATGCAACCTTAAAGTAAAACCTTACCTTAAAGTAAAATGTACTCATCTAAAGAAAAAAAAAAAAAAGCCCTCCAGCATATTTTATGTTGCAAGAATTAGATTTTAATTGAGTGTATACCTCACACACCCCTATATAATTAAGTGCATTAGCCCATAATTGCACATAAGAAATGACTATGAATTTTACAGACATGTCAGGTGTTGCTTAATGTAACAACTACTACTTTTGGTTACAAATAAAATTAGTAACAGTTCTACCAGTTTAGCACATTTTAGTAATATGATATCAGCTGTCAAAATATCCGATGTCTCTATTGAGCAGTCAGACTCAAACCTTTAAATGCACATTTTCTCCATTTGCACTTTTGTGGTGTTGAAATGTTAGCATTGATCATGTGAAGGGTTTTCTCAGACAAACAAACCATGACTACTGCTGAAAGTGATGAGAGAAATATTGCATACAATGGATCAAGAAAACTCAGAAACCAATACTATAGATGCCTTATTGTCATCTCCTACATGCTCAAGTACATAAAGCTAAGAGAGAAATGTAAGCCATCACTGGACTGAAGGAGTTCAGCAAACACTTGTCAGGATAAGCTGAGAGCTGTGCAGCTCCACACTCAGCGCTCATTCAATAAACCGTCGAAAAAAGCCGATCACCAGTAGGATTAGTTAAGTTTTAAATGTTCACTTAAGAGGCGAGTAGGAGCAGGGAAGCAACAGCTTGTTTCTCTGAGAATCCAGGTAGGCTACACTCTGCCGCACTGTTGAGAAAACACAAAATATATATACATTTTGCTCAACATTTTATAGAAAGTGAACAGGTTATCTAGAAGTATAAATCACAGATTTTCCTCAATGTTATATGAGGCATTCCTGTGAACGCTTTATATCAGGAAATGAGCAGTGACATACAACTAACGTCATCGACACCACAGTTCTGTGTGAAGCACTATGATGAGTTACTGTTACAGGTATAAACAGACAGTTTAAAGGACATCGTGGACAGAGGTGTTACCTGCAGACACAACCCTTGCGTCACTGTGGGCTTTGTGCCTTATTGCTGCCCGATGATCTGCGCTCTCATACCACCATAGGACATGCACTGTAGTAAACACAAAGATAATACCATGCAAAACGAGACAGCTTTGCTATATGTGCTTTAACTACACCATTGTTGATTGAAAGTTAACTTCTACCTACGGTTTAAAGTAACAGTTTGCGATGTGATGTATAAGAGTTTCTAAATTGATTTAGTTATGTCATTCAAACGATACCTTGGAAAAGTATGATTCTCACTTATCACAAAGTGGATCTGGCTAGATCAAATTTAATTCTTAAATTTACGATCCTGCTCATGTTTTTCATCCTGGAAATTAGCTCTGCCCCACGTGAAACAAAGCAGCTCAGCTCTGTGCAAATAGTTTCAACTAGGCATGATGTATCATGCGACAATAAATTGTGGTACAAATTTAATACTCTATGAATCAAGGAAATATGTCAAATGAGCCATGATTATCAGGGTGTGTAATATGCAGAATTTTTCCTACAAGTAATTGCACTGTTTAAACAGTAGAGGGCACAATAACATCTGATAGAGGGAATAAAAGTGCCTTTACAGTAGGAAGAAGTAACAAACAGCTTGAATTGCACCAAAAAAACAACCATGAAACAGATCTGAATTGGAAAAGAGCTTTTGTGTGACTGATGGTACAAATAGATTCAACAAGAATCTTTTTACAGACCGCCAAAAACAAAAGAAAAGTGAAGCAAACAGAGATTTAAGGTGAATACAGCCTTCACAAACTTCCAAATATCTGCAGTCCTATCTATTACTAACTTATTAATTTATAATAAAAGGAATAATGTAGCTAATAGGGTATTAGATTTTACTCCAAGCTTTAAAAATGTTGGCAAGTAATTCTTGGTTATTAAGATAATTAAACAAAAGTATTTTTATTAAACTGAACAAAAGATAAAGACTAGGAAAATAAATGTTGCATTTTTGATCATTTATTTGTTTGTTTGTTTGTCTATCAAAGCTTTTGTGGGAAAATCAAATCGTGAACCCAATATCATGAACTGAACCGTAATGTGAATTGGGTGAATCATTATATGCCTAGTTTCTATAGCCGGGTGGGGTCAGTTAAAAGAACACCTTGCTAACGTTCTCATTGCATTTGTAATTTGCCTTGCATGTTCTAAAAATGACAAACTGCTCCTTTAATAGAAACAGCTATACTCAACTTGCCATAAAAAAGCTGACATTGAAATATATCAGTAGAAAAATGAAAAATGTAATCCCTAAAGCTAAAATGTAATCCCTGTTGGGCCAAACAAAGCCTTTGTGGGCTCAATTTCACCTACGGTTTAATACTGTTGCATGACACTCACGTCTATTGAGCAGGCCGAACTCAGAGTGGAAAACACCCACAAGGTGAGCATATCCTGGAGCTGCATGGGTGTTCACTGCCCCCTGAAAACTGTCACCCCACACTGCTGGACCTCCTGGTTTCATCTGGAAGGACACCAGCTCATACACACCTGACAAAAACCATACAGCATTTTACTCACTGGTAATTTAACCAATCCAAAACTGAACTCCGACTTAAGTCAGTCAATATGCTTGCGGTAGGAGTATTTCCAAGATATTTCTGACTATAAAATTCTGACAAAATACTCTGCTACAATCTGCCTGATCTATTACTGAAATTATTATTTCTGGTTTTCAAAGGGTAAAAAAAAAAAAAAAAAAAAAAAACACCATTATGTTCACTATAATTCACAAGTTTAAGCATTGTTGAATCCATTCTCGTGATAGGTCATTGTACACACATACACTCCTCCACAGATAAGCAGAATGTTAAGTTTAACTTTAATCCCATCTATTCATAGGCATGAAAAGCTCTGTTTCACTGACTAGACATCAAAACATTCTCACTGTCTGCCTGTCTCAAACATTTGCATACATTTTATGTAGTCTACAATAGCTCCATCAACAAATACTCAAAAGTGCTGACTATACTGTTAGTACAGAGTACAGCATTTGGTATGCCACCTTGCAAATATAATCCACACATGTTCAATCATATGTAGTATTGCCAATACTGAAAAACTAGTAAAATGATATTCTCACCCCCTTCTTTCGGTGGTTTTTGGATCTTGCACCAGGGCACCAAATATGTAACTTCATTATCCTGAGAGCTCAGCATCGGCATAGCTTTAGAGATATATTGCTCCATCCAGTTGGGATCCTGTGCCAGTGCTGCCCGAACTGCTGCCCGTTGAGCATAGCTGTCTAAGATATGTGAGATCATTAAAAAAAAAGTTTGACTTTCATTGTGCCTCATCGCCATGAGAACACCATCCCTAAGGAGAAGCACGGTGGTGGTAGCATCAAATTGTAACAATGCTTTTCATCGGCCAGGGACTCGTCCAGTCTTCAAGAGATTTAAAAGTATTATCTTAAAAGAAAAAAAGACCTCATAAAGCCTAGCCCTAAACCCAGTAGAAAATTTATGGCAATATGTGATTTGATTTAAAAACTTTGATTTGACTACCCAAAACAGAAACTAATTACTGTGATTTGTGGTAAGAAAAGATTAAACAAATATAGAGTGGAACCTTGGATTGCGAGTAACTTGGTCTGCAAGTGTTTTGCAAGATGAGCAAGAAATTTTAATAAAATTTTGACTTAGGTCTTGCAATACGAGTAGTATGCATACGCTTCGTCTACCGAGCCTCACATGATCATAACTTCTCTCTCTCACTGCAGGATTGTGGCTCACCCATATAGTCAACATCCGCACTAGTATAGAAAAAGACTTATTCCTAACATCAAATGAGATCAGGGAGATGTGTAAAATGTTTGACAGAGTGCAAAACTTTGTAGAAAAGCACCACCTGAATAAGGCTGTAGCAGTGCGAGCAATGAATTGGTTTAATGACTATATGGAAAGGAGGCAAAAGCAGCAATCATTGGATAGTTTCCTTGTTAGTCGCACAAAAAGACAAAGATTCCAGTGAGCCGACAGACTGCAGTGATTCTGCGAGTTGTTGTGAAAGTCATCCTACACAATAATCCTCCTCCTCTCCCCTCCCCGATTCTTTTTAAAGGTAAAGTGCAGGTTATTTTGTTTTTGTCAGGTGTGGTGGGGTTGAGGTGGACACGTCATGACAAAGGTCAACCGAGGTGCAAACATGATATCAGAGACTGTCATCAACATGAGAATAACAAGAAACAGAAACTTGGTCAAAACCGAAAAAAGCAAACACGGGAATAGTAAGGCTTGGCAAGAGTGCAGGAAATGGAAAGTAATGCTTCGCAACCTTGGCGTGCTTGTGAGAGTCTTTTTATAGTTTCCGGAATCAGTCCCAATCCAGTACACCTGTCACCACGCGGCCGGTGGCTGGGAGGAAAGTATCACCCGGAAGTAATCTTTAGAACAGGTACGCTGCACGCGCACTCCGTGCAGGCAGATTCATGACGATCATTTTAATATAAATATTTGTGGGTTGAGGGAAGTATGATCTGAGTTTCCATTATTACTTATGGGGAAATCCACTTTGATATACGAGTCTTTTGGTTTACAAGCACGTCTCTGGAAAGAATTATACTCTCAAACCAAGATTGCACTGTATTAGCATATACTAAAAAACATAAGGGCAACTATAAAGCCATGGGGATAGATTTACATATTTCATTTTTTTCATTATTTTACCAGCAAACTCGCCTGACCTGAACCCCATAGAGAATCTATGGGATATTGTCAAGAGGAAGATGAGAGACACAAGACCCAACAATGCAGATGACCCGAAGGCCGCTATCAAAGCAACCTGGGCTTCCATTCCACCTCAGCTGGGCCACAGGCTGATCACCTCCATGCCACGCCGCACTGATG
>JAQMCW010000012.1:6723926-6736193 GCA_030068335.1 Chrysichthys cranchii
CGTAATCTGAAAGACTACTTAAGCTGGAGGCAGGCTGACTGTGAGTGAGACTTTATTCTTCTTTTAAGAGAAAACCTTTTTATGATTAAATGTATTTTAGGTGATTCTTGTTATTAATCATAATTTTTCCAATTAATCTGCAGGTCACATTAACAACTTGTACAACACTGCCTTTTGGACACTGGTGCAAAAGGGAGGACTGTCCACAATTCAAGCAGAGGAGAGACTAAATGTATGACTTACAGCTAAGCCAGTTTAAGTAGTATTTAGTTTATTTCTTCAAATGAACTGTAATGAGTCATTTCAAACTGGATATAATATTTACCTCACATAATTCATTGTATTGTGTATAAAATGTGGTAGAATATAAAAAATAAAATAAAAAAACTCTAAGGAATGTAAAAAATGTACATCCTTTAACATTAACTCTATGTTGTTTCAGGGAACTTTGTCTGCAGATAAGAATGAAATCCTGTTTTCAGAGTTTAATATGAATTACAATGATGAATCACCTCTACACAGAAAAGGCACAACACTGATTTGGGAAAAGGTAAGTGGCAATAATAGAAAGCTTGCTTAAATTTGGAATTTAATACTTTGCAATAATTAATAATTGCATTAATTAATAAAATGCATTACTAATAATTTTTTGACAAACACCTTACAGGTTGATGAAACATCGACTAAAAGGATCACGTTGCCCAAGGAAGGAGAAAAAGAGGTCATGTATACACGGAGCAGAAGAAAAGTTTCAGCTCATAACTGTGATATAATTGGAGATTTGTTCTGGGAAAAACATCCAGACATTTTAGAGGAAGACAGCTGCTGAATATAAACACGTTAGAAAGACTGGAGCTAAAAAATGTTATTGTGTCGACACCGGCATGATGTTAAGATGTATTTGTTTTTATTTCTAGAAAATACATTTTTTAAATATGTAGTTGTTTTCTGTAGTGCTTTTATTTGCCTGGGTAAAAACTAACTATCACTCATATGATCTGCCCTAAGAAGGAAAATACTATTCCTAGTTATAATTGAGAAACAATTATATTGTTCCTTGTCAGAAGGAAGTCAAGGGCAAGACATTTCTGATCAGTATTTTCCTGTTCATACCTGTCCACATACAGTGGGCCACTACCCAAAATGATTCAGATTGTTACATTGGACACAAAGAAGACCCTGGATGAACATGCACCTCAGTTCTGACACCACAAGGTGGCACCATGTAGGTTTCAGACATCACTCAGGAATATGTTAAATCTGTCAGATACCTCTGTGGAGGCTTCTGCATTATCTGGTGGGATTTTATAAGCAGTTAGTTTGAAACTGTTTTGCCTATTATAGTAATTTAAATAATGACAGCTCCTAGTTCATGACAATAAAATAAATAGGCTGCATACTTGGCTACATATGAATCGTGGGTCCTATCCTAAGCTCAGGTTTGTGGAGTCAGTGTGGCATTTCCCATGTTTTCCCCATATCTGCATGAGATTTTTTTTCCCCCTGGATTCTCTGGTTGCTTCCCATCCCCCAAAACAAGCCAGTAGGTGTGAACATGTATGTATGTATATGTGCCGTAAGTAACGTCCATCTTGCCCTCTATTTATATATTTATCTGTTACATGTTAAAATTCAGTCATTCACTCATCTTTAACAGTAAGAGCTTGATCCTAGTAAGGGTTGTAATCAGTTCATCTGTACAGACAATCTGTCTTTCTGTATATTTTTGGGCTGTGAGAGAAAACCAGAAAATCTAGAGGAACCCCACACAGGAGAATCCGTGAAACTCCATACAGAAAGTAAAGCAAGCTCAGGATCAATCGTGCACTGCCACAAGGTGGAAGTGTCGCCTAAGTGTGCTGTGGTAAAGCACACAGTACATTTAATTTACCAATCTGACAATAAGTGCTTTGTAAAAAAAAAAAAAAAAACATGATGTATTGGCTCGTAATGTACTATATGGTTTTTATTTAAAAATGCTTTCATCGAAATATTGAGCCAAAGTAAACAAATTGGATCATGTGTAGATGACAAATCACTTTTGTAAACACTTTGTAAATAAATTACATTTAATATAAATGCAGAAAATGCAGGATATTGGATACTGGCTTTAAAAAAAGCACATAAAAGTCCTGAATAACTCGTAATAACTTTATGTAGATGGGTCTAAATAATATTCATTCTGCACTGTTTGCCCTGAGAATATTGTCTGTCTTTAACACAGTCATAATGTGTGATTTTTTTTTTTTTATTCAATATTTGCCACTTCACATGGACCAGTGACCGAGGAATTCAGTTTTTCACCCTTTCACTCCAACGTCTGCCTTTATTCATGGTGTGGCTGACTGCAGTTCCTACCTCATCATGTTATTAATGCTGAACAATTATTTCAATGAATGATGTCTGCAACACGCACATAACCAGAACTTTGTAACCTAATTGCTGGCTTCCTTAACTCCAATCTGCTGCTGATTCCCACACATTCAGATCCTTATTCATCTAACAAAAACACACACACACATACATATACACACGCACACACAAGATGGATGATCTTTTCTGGTTAAGAAATCCATTCTGTTGCCACCTCAGCTCCCTGAGGTAGAGAGGATGAATATGTAGCCTCATCTCCAAGGTGAGAGCGCAGAGACAAGGGACTTGGGTGACTATATTTGGTTTAAGCCTTGTTTTTTTTTTGCCCATGGCCATAGTAGGCATCACATTCATTTGGCCTCTCAAACAGATAAATAATAACTTTGTGAGAAGAGAATTCATGTAACTTCGAGAGGATAAAATAAAAGGAATCTCAGTCGTTGGTATGCAGGTGTTTAGATGTGCCCTGAAAAGTAACATCCAAGCGTGTTGATCTGCAAAGCTAGATATTGTAGATTAGCAAGTTTATTTGAAGTATTTGCTGTTTACTTTAATAAATTAATTGTCACTAATTTTTGCTGTCTGTGTTTCCCTCTCTCTCTTCTTCACACCCACATACACACACACATCCTAAAAACAGGAAATGGCCAGTTTTATTTTTCAGTTAAGTAAATAAAGATATGTCAGTAAGTCATGTTTTAAGCAATTCATAATCATGTTAAATTAAATGGAAGCCTTGGATTCAATATATTTCTTTATTATTAATTCTTTGCTGCAACAGTTTACCTGATGCTATCAGTTTTCTTCAGATTTATCAGTCATTTTCATATATCACATCCAAACTGTATAGTTTGTCATTCAGTGGCAGGCAGCAAATTTTGGCATTGTGGAGTGGCTTGGTCACCTGGATGTCTGTTTTGGTATTCACTTGATTTTTCTGTTTTCAGCAATGACAACTGAAGACTGAAACCTTTTTTTAACTGGGCTTGTGAGTCCTCAATGTTGGAGACGATATGTCCTAAACTCAGCAGACCACACTGTCCTGGAATCTGGTCCTATTCCTGTAGTTGTGCTCTCTTCTCCAGCGGTTGCTACGGGATCTTATAGGTATTCATTAGTGACAAAGGTACTGCATTGTATGCAATAATAGAGATGTCTTACTTACAGCTTTGACTTGACTTACACCCCACTAAGTTAGCGACAGCACAGAGGGAAATTGAGCTCCCTTTCCACAATCAGGTCCAGGAAACAATAGGCTCGTAAAATCTAGCACGGCAATAAGCACCCATGCTTGAAACAAAAGAGCAGTATCGCATCAAAAGTGTGTGTAAATGTTTTGGGTGAGTGTGGCAGCATGCTGAACTCCTGACCTCTTAGTTGACCTTCGAGGCCATGTGTGGCTGCGTGTGTTTGTGTTTATGCTTGGGTGTGTGTGTGTGTGTGTGTGTGTGTGTGTGTGTGTGTGTGTGTGTGTGTGTGTGTACGTAAGGAGGTGATAGTGTAGGAGTGCTGAAGTGGAGATCTTCTTCTTGAGCATCTGCTGGAGCATCTGAAGCTATGCTTCATCTTAAACCATCCAAAGTCCAGACACGGAGAAGAAGAGATTTAGCAGGAGGAGTCTGCTTTCCAGACAAAACAAATGCTCTAAACCAGAGGACTGGGGGGTAAGGGTTTACACAGAAGAGCTGGGCTCATCCTCTTCATTTGCAGGACACTGAGAGTTTGTGAAAAGGAGGAAAATCTACATGCTGGGAGCTTAGGACTGCAACTCCTCAATAGGCAGTTTAGTCATCACAACAGGATTTGGGATTTGCCATAGATCCTATTGCTCGCAATGCCCAAATGCTCCCTCAAACTCACACACACACACACACTTATACTTAGCATGCGAGATCTACATTCTCTCATTTCACACTCGTTCTCATAAAACAAATCTTTATGCAAAAACCAGCGTAAACCAGCACACTGTCTTATATCAACAACAGCACAATCGGACTCTTTTGTTTGCGCACTGGCGCATTGATCTGCGCGTCTAAAGTCTCTGCTCAAAGAGTCTGCAGGCCTTGTAGACCAGCACTCCTCTCCCTCTCCCTCTCCTGACTGCCGTGCCAGAACCAGGCCGCTTTCTCATGTTAATCACACACTTTGTCCTCGGGTGGATTATCCTGCCATGGCTTTTGTTGGAGGCCCGAAGCGGAGCCCCACGAGGTTGACCTCAGCCGCGGCCTCAGACACAAAGCCCTCCTCACGCATGCAGCCCCACTCCGAGCACGTACGTCCCTGCACACACAAATTAGTCCGGCACAATTCCATCTCAAACTGAAGAGACCCCCATCATTAAAAATGACTGCACATGCTCCCAGTCCTCTGAAACGCAGCCAGGCTTGAGTCTAGCGCCTGCCTATCACGAGGCCATGCGTATCCATGAATAAATTGCATTCCATAACACATACCATTAATTAGGTACACATTTATTTATCAAATAAAAGTCACCAAGACACTTTATACTATCCACAACACCCACGGTTTACTTTGTATTGATTTCTTTTAATTTAGTGCTTTTTGATTCTTTTCCAGCTTCTCCTCTCTGCTCTGCTCTTCATTCAGTGTGAGAGCATATCTTATCCTTCCTCTGCTCCAACCTCTGGCAGCACAGGACGAGTGCAGGCTCTCACAGGTCCTTTAATTAGAGCCGCATCCAGCCTCAGGGACTCCGCCATGCACTCATGACGCTGGAGACCTGACCTCATTTGAACAATCCTTAGTGCAGAATGGAGGACTGCCCCATGACTGAGCATGGTGGTATTGTTCTAGTGTGGGCAGGTTTCATCCACTGAGAATTAGCCACACACTTGCAGGGCATTTCAATAATTGCAAATACTCCAGGTGGCTTCTTTGCAAACTGCAAAGAAAACAGGGAATACAGTACTTTTTTAGTAATAAACACTGAGAGCATCAGTGCACGAAGGCCAGCTTTTGTATTCAAATAATGGAGACAGACCATGAGTGAAGCCAAAAAAAACCAGAGAAACTGAAATTTGCTAAAAATACAAAAGAGTCACAAGATGTGCGCCCTCTGTCGATGGGTTAGTGACATCTAGGCTTTTTTTCCCCCTCTAGCTAATTGGCCACCCACGCATTCACTTGATTGAGAGATTTTTTGTCTATACCCAGGCATGTCCTTCCCTGGTTGGAGTCACCCTCTGGCATGCCAGTCTTAATGCCAACGGATACCAATACTGCTGCAGAGAGGAGCCAAAGGCTGAAGGGCAAAAAACAGGCCACTGATACGATTTCTGTTCATAAAATACATGCACCACTAGGAAGATGATAAATATTCTTCAGCATAGTTAGGAATATTTGTGCTGCTCTTTGTAATTTTCCTAGTACATCCAGTGGTAATGGAATAGTATACATTGTCCTCCTTTCAACTTGAAGACATTTATTTGTAAGGATGCACTATAAATGTTATACACTGAAGCCCCAAATGTTAAACTGGATACAAAGAAGCAAAATCAGAGCTAATTAGATAAAGTTGGTTTTGTTCTTTGTGGCTTTTTTTTGTCTGTGCTTATTGGGTTAAATTAAATCAGGAACAATGTGAGACCTGGGAGACCTTCACACCAATCTCCAGTGCGTCTCTTTGGGCAGAGGGGTGACAGATGAGCGGGACCTGATCTGATTATTGCATTAGCTGTTAAAAGGCAGAGGTGGAATCTGGTCCATTTGAAAGGATGCAGCTTAGAAAATAAAGGTGGGGGAAGGTGACGAGAAAAGAGATTTGATTGTGGGCTGTTTGCAAATGGTACACAGAGTGTTGAGTTTTCCTCATCTTATCAAGAGCCATACTGGACCAGTTGCCATTTGAATGGCACAAAACCAATGACCCTGACCCAACACAACAAACTTTGTCCCACAGCCTAAGACTGCCTCTCTTGAGACCTCACCCCCCCCCCCCCCCCAACCAACCCCACCCCTTCAAAAAACAAACACAGGGAATCTGGGTAGAGAATAATACCAGGGGAACACTATAACACTGTGGTGGTTGGGGATGGGGGGGGGGGGGGGGGGGGGGGGGTTGGCTAAAAATTGTGATGTGTCAAGCGAGGCAAAGAAAACTTTGTGGAACAAAACTGGGGCTCTATGAGGCACACAAAAGCCCAGCCATGTCTTTTCTTTTTGGTGTGACTGGTGGGGAGAGATAAGGGAATTCATCAATACAGAGAAAGAAAAGGGGATTCAGTGTTCACTGGCTTCCACCTCAAGCCACTGGCATTATGCATATGTGTTTAAAAGATTGAGCTGATAATGCAACACTTTGTCTGACAAGTTTTGCTCTCTTTGAGTCTCAGTTTCTCTTTTGCGGTGTCAATTGTGCAGCTCGGTCTTATCCTGTCCAGCTGATCCAACACAAATGCACTAGAGAGATAAGAGACTAGCGTACTAATTCTATAGAATAGGGCTGATAATGACATGCATCAGTGAATTTATGTAAATAGTAGTATGTAACACTAACCAAGTTTAATCTAATGGGAAAGCTAGGTTGGTTTTCAGTGTGTGTGCATGCGCGCGCGCGTGTGTGAGGCATATTATCATATTGTACAAAATGATGGCAGACGCACAATTACGTTTGCAGTCTGGATACTTAATCGTTTCTTACATAATTCAACCACATACTATAAATGTTCAAATGTGTGTCAGAAGAAATAATGCAGAGGTATCTTGAGAGTAAATGGCAATTTAAGTACCAAAGATTGCCATAAACTGACACTAAAACCCATGTCATTATACATTTAATAGATGACCATATTGGAGATGTGACAGCATGCAAAATCTAAAGTTGGAATAAAAAAAATTCTATAGTGTATTATTAGTACACCTAAATTATGTCCCACCTGAACCCCTTCAGCAAGGGTTTATATTCTGGGAGTTTGCCAGCTACAGTAGATGCGATGTGCTCCTTTGGAGAGTAATATCCACATAAATCATGCCGTGCTCAGTGTGAGGATATTTCAGGGCAAACAGATTAATCATAGTCTGCATTTTGTAAGGCTGTGTAGTTTTTGAACATTCCTGCATGAGGTGAACTCAAGGTAGCATGCAAGGGCGATAGCTGGATGTCTGCGGTATCGATAGTGTGATATTTGTATATTAGGACTGTCAGCATCATAATTTAATTCCTAAAGGTGCTCCACTGCAGGACATTAGGTCACATTCAAATGACATGATGACAACCAAGAGAAAGGACTCAGTTCAAAGAGAGACGTTTGAGCGAGACTAATGTTAAAATGGGAGTTTCCTTACAGTTAATGCACTGTAGTACGTAATGTCATATCCTAGTTATTAAACTATTTAAAAAAGATAATAAAAAGAGTTCATAATCTGTTCATACTCTTACTTTACACACCAAACACATAAGATTTGTCTCTTAATAGTTTTCCTTTCTTTTTGGACAACTACAAAAGTCATTTATAATAAGGTTCTATTGCAACCTTTGTCTCTTTACAGTCAAATACAAGTAAAATGTTTTTATTAACAAGTAATCAAAACCTGCTTTGCAAACTGTTATCAGATTGAAATAAAGGAAATATTTTAACATCACTACAGCTGGAACAAAAGTTGTAAGGAGTTTGATTTATAAAAAAAAAAAAAAAAATAGTACTATTGCCAAGGCCCTAAATGAGGCCATGACTTTGTTTGCCTCCAAGCACATTCCATCTCCCCATAAAACAAGCTGCTATGAGATCCTTCTGACAGCAGTACCAAAACAGGTTTTTTTTTAATGCAGATTCATCAGTTGCCAGTCTTTCTGTTTTCAATCTTGCCATGACACTTCCTAAACTACTGCGTGATCAAGAACATTAATTCAGTAAATAAGATGCAAATCTTTATAGCTCCAAGGCTAGCTTTAATGTTTTGGTTGTCGAAGAGTCATGTTTTAACAACACCGAAGCTGGCTGGTCTTCCAGTACGGAGTTCACAAGTTCTCCCTGCGCCTGGTTTTTCTCCAGGTACACAGTCCAAAGACATGCAGATTAGGTTAACCGGATACAAAATTGCCAGTATGTGTGAAAGTGAGTGTAAATGGCTATATGTTTCTATGTTAGCCATACAGTCGATTGGTGACCTGTCCAAGGTGTGAGTTTGGCTCGTGACTCTTAAAGGATAAGTTGTATAGAAAATAGATGGATGGAAGGATGGGTGGAATAATGGAAGATGCTCATAATTTATAAATATGAATATTTATAAAGAGAGAGAAAGAGAGAGAAAGAGAGAGTGAGATACACCAAACAGTTATAAGTTAATTTAGATATGAAGATTTACAGAGATAGAAGTGAGAAATAAAAAAAATACACATCTCCTTTCAATATCCTTTCAATCACCTTTTGATGTCAAGTGATCCAGTGTGCAGTGTACAATTCAGAGTTGTACACTGTAAATAATGCATCATTGTTAAAATGGGTGTGTGAAATTTTGGGTCTCCTAAGTCCACAGTGATGCATTAGTGAGAAAGGAGCATTATACCCTCACACCATCCTGTGACACGTCCAGGCTCTGATCGCTGTCATTCAAATAACTTCTTCATTTGCAGTGTGAGACAATCCAGCCGGCTGCCTTTGTGCTTTTGACATCCCACAGAGCCACAGTATGGCCAGCCGAGGATCGGTGCAAATAAACAATAGATCCTCCTGTTCTCCTGGGAAAAACCTAGACGGACATCATTTAATCCAATGTGCTTTACGCTCAGTCCATAGTTCAGTATTTATATTTATACCTACAGTAGGCAATGCATGTCATTAATAGAATGATGCCATAGTGGAGCAGTAAAACCCAAAACCATGTACAGTAGCTGAGGAGTCTCTGAGACCAAGAGTGAGAGTGTTGCGTTTGGAAAAGCAGTATCATGTCCTTTTCCATTTACCATTTAACTTGTTTTCAATACTGTGCAATCACATAGTCCTGAATGCAACAGAAGACAAAGAAAATAAATTATGTGTTCACAGAGCGTATCACAGAGGTTCCTTCATTATCTTAAATAGCATAACAGCAAAATATGGCTAATACTACTATAGTAAAAAATAAATGAAAAAAACTTTTCCTGACTAAATATGATATAAATATTACCTAATAACTTCAGTGCCCACTGTTGACCTTTATAACTGCCTTTGTTCTCGTTCATATTCTTTGTATCGCTCATTCTTCATGAAATATCTCACTCATTCACACATCTTGTGGCGCTTAATCCTGTTCAGGGTCGCGGGGGTAAGCTGGAGCCAATCCCAGCTGACTTTGGGCGAGAGGCGGGGTACACCCTGGGCAGGTCACCAATCCACCGCAGGCATGAAATATCTGTTATAAGAAATTGAGAAACCAGGAGGGAGTCTTATATTTCATTAGAGCTGTTTATTAATCTACTGTAGATAAATTTTCACTGTCCATCACCATCTATCGTACTCAAGCTCAAGCTTCAGAAATATGAATGGGCTTTCTTTCCCACTTAATGAACTGCACTAATCCCATAGTGCACTATGGACCAAGAGGGAAAAGGCTTGTAGCAGATGACCACAGAACTGACGTGCCTACCAAGATAGCTGTAGAGGCACCACCTCTGTCCCTGTTAAAGGACTGTAAGCGAAATTAAATGCATGTAGCACAGCAACCATTGTTGAACAAGTTAGCTAAAGTAAACTCTTTGTTTGTTGGCACACTTCCAGAAAATGAGTAAAATGACAGAATAAAATTTATCTACTCATACAGTTACTGATTACCTTTCCCGTAATAAAAAGACTTCTTTTTTTTAAATAATGGTATTTTCTCTGAATGTAATTGGCAAAAATATTGGCACTCAACTAATATATAAACAATAAGTTCAGTAAATGCTAGTTTATTGCTCTTAGGCTCTATAAATACCAGTTTGCAAACCAGTCTAGCTTTTACTAAAGAGTCTGGTAGGTTTTGCCACTTTCACAAGATGAGTCTCTTTGCCTGACGCTACAAACAATCAACCAAGTATGCTCTCACTCTTTCATATCAAAACTCTTGAATATATTTTTTAACATTTCATTCGGTGAATATAACGCATAATAATCTTTTTGCAATCAAATAGCAACTATATCTTCCTACTTGGTGTGTCACAAAGCAGAGAACTAATGAGATCTTGAAGATCTTGTATCTTGAAGAGCCTGATCCTTATGACCAGAACATCTGAGGCTGAGACAACCTGTGAACAAATAAGAGGTTGCACACATGTAAGCACCCTTTTCCACAATACATTACCACTACACAGCATATACCACTATACAGTATGCCTATTCAGCAAGTAATTTCATGGTTCTCATTCAGCACAATAATTATTTGCTCATTTTTATGGAAATGTGTCAATAATTCTGGAACTAAATATAGCTGATATCAGGTAGCACTGGAATTAGCCCATTATTATTATTGTTTACATTGCGTGCATTTTTAACATCGTTTCTGTGAAGTGCAAAAATAATATTGATTATGATATTAGAGTTTAACATATCACAAGTTAAAACTATGTTCCATATACTAATCTTTTTGTTCAGTAAACATTAATGTATACAGTATTAAGCATTAACTTATAGTAAGTAATTGATAAATGGCTTCCTTTGTACAGACACATGGATTCAAACCCGTGGGTCCATCTGTATGCAACAGACGGCAGAAACATATGAGGGAGGAGAAAAAAGGCTTCGTACTGCCTTCACCTCTGCTGATGCAGTTGTATTTAGCAATAAAAAGTTGACATTTGGTCCCTTAAGACTTACTTTCTGTGAGGCGCTGGTCGTGCCAGCATTTTTACAGAGACCTAAAGTGGGGTCAGTACAAATGGAAAGAAATGGGTCATGTGTTTTCTATTTTAAGCTGGCAGTGTCAGAGGGATGCATCTCTAATCTCAAGGCTCTTGACTGAAAAAAAGCAGAAAAAAATTTAGCAAGGACGGATCCAGAGAGCACAACCCACTCACAGTGCATTGAGGAGAAAGTAGCGATAGTGTCAGTCTCATAATCGTGCCTTGTTCATGCCTCTCATCCTGCACTCCCTTTATCACAGAGAAGGGAAAATATGAGACAGATGGTCTTCTTTTACTTTTTCATTGTCCCTTTTTTCCGTCTGTCTCTGTCTCTTACATATGCACTCGTTCTCTCTTGCATGAACACATATGTGCATCTATCCACCAACGCTCGACTAGATGCTCGTGGTCCCCCTTTCTTCATCGCATGACCTTCACTGTGGCTTGTTTTGACAGGATCCTCCACATAATACACACTCATTATGATAACTTTTGCGATTTTATCCTGAGCTATGATCACTGTATGAAAGTATTTAATGAAAATGAGCTAAAACACACATTAAGAAGAAAGATTAAAAAGAGAGGGAGAAGGAGATAAAAGCCACAACGCTATCACGTTGTCAAAACAATCCTGCTTCTTCTTAGATTATTTATACTCCCATTATCCTTCCTTCTAGGATTCTGACCTGACATTCCTCTCTAAGAATCCATAGAAACTGGAAGAAGTTTAGTAGGAGTGAGGTGGATGGTGATATAAGCGTCAATAAAAGCCCAGCAGTAGGTTTGCACCCTGATGTTCCTGCACCATCTGCCATGTCCAGAACCACAGCACAGATATTTAACAAAACATATCTAAATCATCTATTATGTTCTGTGTACTAGGTTGTACCAGACAAAATACACATGTTTAGAAATTTGACGACTGCATGTATGTAAAACAATCTACAGAACGTCTATGAACGACAGATCTAAGTCTAATAAAAACTTAAAAATAACTGCATTAAGATGTGTGTGTGTGTGTGTGTGTGTGTGTGTGTGTGTGTGTGTGTGTGTGTGTGTGTGTGTGTGTGTGTGTGTGT
>JAQMCW010000012.1:6739046-6751460 GCA_030068335.1 Chrysichthys cranchii
GTGTGTGTGTGTGTGTGTGTGTGTGTGTGTGTGTGTGTGTGTGTGTGTGTGTGTGTGTGTGTGTGCGCGCATGTGTGGGTTTTAATCCGCTTGTGCATTTATTTATTATTTTTGTTTATACCTGTTTGTAAATGCAATATACTCAAATGAATTAAGCTGCTGTCCCCTATTCTTTTCCAACAGGAAATAGGTGAATTTTAGAAAGATCTTCAGTGAAAAGGTTTTGGCCATTTCCAAGAAGCTTTTTATAGCCTTCTTTATATAGAAGTTCCTATTATGTGTGGTTTGACCCTCATTCTTTCTTTCCATTTCAGATAAAAGTACTATTTTATTTATGTTCGGTTGTTATTATTGGCCTTTATGCTTGAAGCTCAAACAAAAGCTTTGTGAAATATTATCTGCTATCTAGTACTGCAACTGTAACACCCACAAACAAATAGTGTGGCAGAAAAGACAAATGATAATATAAAGTGGTGTGTTTTATAGTTTATATTATTTTTTTTATGAGATACCAGGTTTATATGTTTTTTTACCAGATGTTTTACTTATTATGTGCTTACATTTAGAGCCTGCAAGAGATATAGAGATATCTATCTGAATGCCGAATTGTTCTCATTACTGTCTGAGGTCCAGTCCAGCACTAAATACTAAAAAGGTTTTGCTTGAAGTTTTTGCTTCAGCCTTATCTAAAGCCCCTAGTTAAAGCAGTTGTGCCATTATACAAAATTGCAAAATCACATGTCAGAGTTTTCCACGGTATTTCTGAAAGCTGTAAATTTCCTGTTCTAGTGCTAGAAAATTAATTTACAGAACTGTCTGTGAAAGTACATGGTTCGTGAGTAGCAGATGTTTGTGAAGAGTCTTTGTGACAACCTGTCACATCAAATATAGCATGCAGGTAGGGCCAATTTTACACAGAACCCAAAACTGCATTTGAGCTCACTTTGCAGTTCTTACTGTCGCTCTGAGCATGATAATGACGTTGGGTATTATGTGGTATATACATTCTAGTGGTTTTCACATGCAACATCATTCAGCCTGCCAACAAATAACCACATCTTAATTATTTAATTACTTTAAGCAATTTTTATAAAGCTGTGCCTGATGTACACAGATGATGAGATACATATCAGCCGATATGCTTCCTTCTGCGTTAAAATACAGCGTTGTGAAGATGCTTGAGGGAGTCAAATTTGGAGGTTTTTAATTTGAACTTCGCCTCAGTGCAGGGTTTGGCACATTTCTCCAGTATTATTTACTAAAGGCTGTCATAATTGATAGGCCCTGCAGGCTTCTGCTTGTGTAAAATGATTTTATACAATCTTTATCCAGATCATGATCTGTTAGGCCAACGTCTGCATTTTACCCATTGTAATTCTGCGCATGAAGCATGTCTGCACAAAATTATTCGGTTTCTGTTTACACGTACAAAATAATCTGATAACGGCAAAATACACAATTTGGCAATAATTTGATACATTCATTTACATGTTTCCAAGCAGTCTTGTCAGTTGGAGGCACAATGGGTGGCTAACCAGATGTGGGAAGTAACAAAATACAACAGTACAAGAGTACTTTGGTATTGTATTTACTTCTGGTTGATGTATATGTACTATACTTGAGTTTATCTCTCAAATAATACTTTTGACTTTTACTTAATACATTTCTCCATTTTTTTTTACATTTTCAAACACACCACTACATAACATTTTAGCATTAGACAGCTTAAAGAAAGAGTCTAAATTCCTAACAAAATAGACTTCACAGCTAGAATGAGCAGTAATACCAATCACGATCATCTATCTGTTGCTACATATACTTTGTTTTAATTTCTAGCACACCAGCTAGCTATAAGCATTTGGTTAATTTGTATCTTCACTGGAGGTATTAAGATGCTAACTAGCAATGGAGAGATTAGCAATAAAGCTGTGGTTAGTTAATTTAACTAATGTTTAAAAAAAGCATTCATTTTTCAATCAGAAACTTAAATTAGTGTTGAGGCAGATATCTTTTTCTTTTGCGACTCTTCCTTGTACTTTTACTTTTATACTTTACGTAAACTTAAGATAGTATATTTTCCATTTTCACTTAAGTGAAGAACCTTTAGCAGGCAATTCATTTAGTTGAGTAATTGCACTTTTAATTGAGGAAAGAATGTGGGTACTTTTACCACCCCTGCTGCTAAGTCAGTGCTTTTGAGTTGTTTTGCTAATAATTTAGGTTCCTTTATGCAATAATGGGTTAAATTATGCAACGCAATATTAGATGAGAGAGAGTGCTGTGGTACCGAATATCTGCAGGACTGTGACTCATTGCTAATCAATCATTGTGTCAATGCTAATCACAGCCTTGCTGATATTCAATGCAACAGCATGAGCACAAGTGTGATATTGTTAATACAACAATTCAAAAACAAATTAATATTGAGTAAGTGACATTTTGGACACAATATAGCCAAATGTTCTGTTAATTTTTACTTCGCTAGTGAAAATAGATCCCAAAAAAGCCTGACTCACTTTATAGCATGCCGGCCAGCTGCCTAGCTAGCTCACATTGATCTGTACATTCCCATTGAAGGTGCTTCTGGTAAAACTGTCATCCTTTTCATCTTCATATGACAAGCTTTGATATTTTAAGTCAAAAGTGATATTCCTGTAAAGTATCATTTGCCATGTCCACTGGATGATGTAGCTAACACACAGTAGTAACTGTTTCAAACTATGAAGTGGAATTTTATGTGCAGGACACGGACAAGTGGAGTGATAGACACAGTGAAATGTGTGTCCCAGTGCTGTTATGTGAAATGTTGGAATGCCAGTCAACCAGTTAAATTAGTGGACCAGAAATAACTGTTGTATAATATTATTTAAGGTATAAAGAAACCCGGTGACAGTCTTCGGTAAGTCCAGATGAGCTCTCCTGTGCTTACATGATGCTCACTGCTGATCACAAGTCTGAGATGCAAACAACTTGTCTTCCTACCTTCCCCCTTCCCCGTTCCCTTAACCTTCTCCTTTCCCTTTTTCTCTGTCTGTGTGTGTGTGTGTGTGTGTGTGTGTGTGTGTGTGTGTGTGTGTGTGTGTGTGTGTGTGTGTAACCCTGAAAGACACTTGGGGCTATGTGTCTCCAGCTGTCAAACTCGATCAGAAGTTCACGCCCACTAAGATGAAGCATACCTGCATCCCCCTGTTCCACAGGTACCTGTCAGTCAAGGTATATTACATCTCCTTAACAGCCCTCGAAGACAACCTGAGAGCCATGCTACTACACCTAGGTCAGTTGTTATGAAACACAGATCACCAACTGCTTGCCATCATTTAACAGGATCAGGATAGATGTCAAAAAATGTGCAGTGAAAGTCTGTGAGAGTCATATTTATAGTGTAATTAGCCAGACATGGGAGAGATGTTGAGACAAAGTAAAAAAAAAAATGTGCAAGAATAACCTGTTTGTGTTTCTTTCTGTTTAATCTTTGTGAACTGATTCTGGCTTCCTAAACTGAAATTTGACTCTCTTGAATACACTTCAACCACAACTAATTTTATATATGAAATAAATAAAAGAAATTTTCTTTCATATTATTATGAAATACATAAAGTGAAAATAGGAAAACAATCAATAGCCAGGTGCTGAAATGCGAATAATTACCGATCTATTCACAATCTAAATTGAATGCACATCTGTCTGTTCAACAACTGCATCACAAGGAAATCACATTTAGTTAGCAAACTAGGAAGGTTTCACACATCTTTTTAAGACTATTTGTCTTTACCACCTTGTTTGTTAAACTGGCTCCTTATCCAATATAATTTTAGAAGCAGATCGCCAATAAATAAAACTTTCTGGTGTCACATTGGTAAGTTATATGGGTAGGTTCATATCAGAACAGCAAATATTGAATAAAATTGGTTGCCATGAAATATTTTATATCTTTTCACTGTTCAGTGTGGTGAAATTGTTTGATAAAGCAAGTAAACATGCAGAATTTCAGCTTTGTAGCTCTAAAGGTTTCTGAGTTATGAATATTTACAGTTTTAACCTTTTTAACAACAGTGGCCTCCAGTGCTTGGTCTCGGGTCCAGATTAAGTTGAAATAAGGTTTGGAAGAGTGTCCTACTTAGTAATTCTGCAATTTAGACCTGAAACCCCATTTACTCATTTAGATATTAAGCTCTAAAGTTAATAAAAATGCACCTGAGGCTATGTTTATAAAAATGTTTAAAAAATTTAAATATTCAAAACTCAGAAACTATTAAAGCTACAAAGCTGTGATTTTGCACATTTATCAAACCCTTTCAAAAGACTGACCAGTAAGAAATATCCAAGTAATAGCTGCAACACCCCTCTGCTGTCCATAACTAAGCATATTAATGTTTTTTTTATGAGAGATGTTAATGTATACAATATTACAAGCAAAAAAGCCCCTCTATTTTGGTCCAAAGTAAATTTGTCATCTTTTGTGGCTGCTAGTCAGAATACAACCAGAGACACATATAACATGTTGTCCCACACCACCACCATACATATACTAAACTCTCTCACTTATCTTCTACCGCTTAATCCTGTTCAGGGTCGTGGGGGGAAGCTGGAGCCAATCCCAGCTGACTTCAGGCAAGAGGTGAGGTACACCAAGGGCAGGTTGCTAATCCACTGCAATGTACTAAACTCCAAATAATAAATTATCCCACACTTTTGAGTTTATTTTTTCCATTGCATCTGTGATTATTCATCACTGCCTGGAGAATGAGCTTTTCCCAAAGAGGTGTGTTTTCATTCACATGCTGTCTGAGAGAAATCCTTGCCACTGCTGTCCACAGTTTGCTCATTTGGTATTTCAGTAAAGCTGATTTGTAACAACGTCTATTATTAAAACACAAATAAAATGAAATTACTTGGCTTGCACCCCCCTTTGTCTTTTTTGATCATTGCAACCAGTGAATCAACATGACAACTCCAGAATGATGAACTACAGTGACCCTGAGAAATTGCTCAGTCTGCTCAGTTTCTCAGTCATGAATCAGTGTGAAGTAGACAGTAATTCTGAGGTCATGAGACAGATCAGTAGGACACATCTCACAGTTTAGTCATAACTCTTCATGTATTAGTTCACAACAATGAACTTATGGAATTATTGCTGACATTTGAACTGAAAACCAGTGCAGGCTGACACACACACACACACACACACACACACACACACACACACACACACACACACACACACAATTTTTATTTCCAAGTATTTTAATTAGTGATCTATAAAGGACTAAACTATAAAATTGCATAAAAGGGAACCTATGAAGTAGGACTAAACTGGCTAAACTGGAGAAGCAAAAACATAATAGAAAAAAGTATTATAATGTGTACAATACAATAAAGGGTGGCATGATGGTGCAGTTGTTAGCACTCTCACCTCACAGCATGAAGGTTCTGGGTTTGAACTGGGATCTTTTTGTGTGGGTTTCCTCTGGGCACTCCAGTTTCCTCCCACAGTCCAAAGACATGCAGATTTGGACAACTGGCTACTCTAAATTACCCATAGCTGTGAATGTCAGTGTGAATGGTTGTTTGCTTCTGTGTTAGCCCTGTGATAGGTAGCCAACTTGTCCAAGGTGTACCCTGCCTCTTGCTGGGATTGGCTCCAGCTTCCCCAGGACCCTGATGGATAAATGGTATAGATAATAGATGAATAAATGGATGAATACTCCATTAAACAATAAACTACTATAAAGTTGTTCACCAAAAATAAGTGTAACATCCATAACATCATAAGCTATTTAGAACATCTAATCTCCTTAACTGAACAAGCAGTAGATTCTGCAGATTTATTAGTAAAATCTAGTATAAACGTCATAATTCAAGTCATTGCCTACAATACACACCTATAAGAACGATTGACACATTCACTATATTAAAAAGTAAAACATACTTGTAGAAATGGAAGATTAATTTATAATGATTTATGAACAGAGAAAAATGGCTTAATGCGTGTTGCACAGATGGAATAGGAGGTGGCAGTGGTGGTGCGGTGGTGAGGGTTAGAAGATAACTATTGTACCCCTAGGCATCAGTTTTACTCCCACCACATTATACTCGTCACCTTGCACCCTCAGGCTCACCTCGGCCTCCCGTATGTGTTATTACTGACTGAGAGACACACCGGTGCACATAAACACATACCCATGGACACACACTCTAGGTATTTAAATACATCTCATTTGTTTTGACTTTATGTCCAGAGGCAGCAGTACATGATATTTTAGTATCCTGCTTTTCTGACACTTTACTGTCTTCAGCAGGTAAAGGCAGGTTCTGGCAAAAAACAAAATTAATTAAGAGACTTTATTGAGACAAGGATATACATGTTAAATAAATCAACTGTTTAACACTTCCATACTAGATGTCTTGACTTTATCTATAGTATTTTCTTACTTTTCCTACAAAATTACCATCTGCAGTACATTTTGTCCTATAAATGGAAATGGCTTTTTCATACTCTGACCTGCTCACATATGAACAACTGCCAGTTTTAAAATCCAGAATTTTCACTTTGCTTCTGCATCTGCATTGAAGAAAAAAATTCAACAGGGTGGACTTTGCGTGTTGTCCCCATGCCTGCAAGGATTTCCTCCAGGTGCTCTGGTTTCCTCCCACAGTCCAAAGACATGCAGATTAGGTTAATTGGCTTCTCTGAATTGTCCATAAGTGTGAATGTGAGTATGACTGGTTACCCAGCTTCACAGGTGCATAAGTCAGTGTGGCCTTAGCACTGGTCCCAGATAAACTGGGAAAGATTGCATCAGTAAAGGCTTCCAGTGTATAAGGCTTCAAGTGCCAAATGGAATCCATAATGCAGATCCAACCACGGGAGAGGATTTGGACCGGTGATCCCACTTAGTGGGACAAGCCAGTGAAGAAAAAGATGTGATTGTTACATCTTTAAGACTCAAATAATATAGAGATATGTACTGTATGCTTGTAGATGTTTGCCCTGGACATGTGGACAAGTTCCTAAATGAGAAGATATTAACAGTCTTTCTACGGGCACCTGATGGATAGCAAATCTTCTGGTCTGTTAAATTATTCACACTAGCGTTTGCATGCTGTGTGTGCAACAGACAAAAGGAGTCTACACGGGTCTGTATTCAGAAGTGAGAGTGTGGATGAGCGGAACAAACCCCAACACACAGCATCAATGGATAACACTACTTCACAGTCCACGAAAAAACATGAGTGAGCTTCCTGACAAAAAGAGAAAGGAGGACATGATGAAGGACTGATAGACACAGTGAGAGCAAACAGAGAGCTACACTGAAAGAGGATTGTCGCCTTTTCTGCTGGCTCTTGTCACACTGATTTGGGGGGGAAAGTGGAGCAGTAATAAAGGTAGCAGGGCTTGCCAGGAGCTCTATCTCCTGCTTGACAAAGCTGTCAGAATGCATTTTTTTCTGCAGGAAACAGAGAGTGATGAACCTAAAGGTTGTGAGATGCCCCAATGGAAGGACAAAACACAAGACAAGAGGAGAGAGGTGTGGCATGCTCTGGAAGCCACAAATAGTGTGAATTTTTAGTTATGGGTTTAGATTTAAAGGGCTATTTATTCATTAGAAATGTAGAGCCCTGAGCCCTCCACACACACACACACACACACACACACACACACACACACACACACACACACACACACACACTCCTACACACATATGTAATATTACCCCCAACCCATTCATACTATGATGACAAAACCATAGGATTGTTAATCCCTCTTTACACTGTAATAATGTACGTATGTTTTGTTTAACACTTTCTTGCTTCATAGTGATATGAGGCACAGAGATCGTGTGAAACGTTAATTACGGGTGTAATGGGATGCTGACTTTTGGGCAAGAGTCTCCCCTCAAGCTACACACTGTAGTGAGGAATGCAGGGGAGGGAGCTGCTCTACTATGCACACACACACACACACACACACACACACACACACACACACACACACACACACACACACACACACACGAGAATAACTGCTCTGCCTCAGGAGACATGAGCAAACCTGTCTGCCACATCCCCAATGCCCTTCCAATCTGCTTTGAGCACACTATAACACACAATAACCATTTGTGTTCATGTATGTGTGTGTGTGTGTGTGTGTGTGTGTGTGTGTGTGCGTGTGTGTGCATTTTACGTAGGTGATGGTGGTGGGGGGGTGTGTGAGTTCTGACAAATGTGTAATTTAGTACATTTCATAATTGCTAGTATTCTAAAGGTAAACTCAACACCTCTAAATATAAATCTACAAACTCTACCACTGCTTTTCTCTAGAGCAGGACCCTCAAGAGGACGTCTAACTGTATCTACTGTGTCTACCTTTTATGTATTTTACACCTGAAAAAGTGAATAAATGCACTTTTATTCACAAGGTCCATGGTTATACCTTTAGTTCATTTTTTGTACAGTGAACCCTCGTGTACAGTGAACGACCGGATCGTTTTTTTCCCATTGAAATGAATGTAATTAATGTGTTTCAGCCCTCAAAAACATGTTTTTAAAGTGTATTATGGGTTTATGTGTGGCAATAAAACATAGAATAAAATGAAAATAACCTTAATTATAGAAAACTATAACTAAATTAAATAAACAGATGATTTTAATGCACGATACCTTTGCGGTGGAGACGTAGTTGCTGGTGTAGGTGGACGGTGGCGAAGGGATATGGTGACGGTTCTCATGTTTTGCGATTATTCTTTATTTCATCTGTTATACGCTTAGGCTTCTTACTCTCACTACCATTTCCACTTTCATGGGACCCATAATGAAGGCTTCTAGAGCAAAAATGCAGAGAAACACAACGGAAAAATGCATTGAACATGTTCACACCACAAGTGCTTGACCAGAAGTTAAGGTTTGTGCCATGAAGCGTGGGTTGGCTTCCTGTACATCAGTCAAGGATTTGTTCATCAGTCAGTACAAAATCTGCTCGGGAATTTAGTACGTCGATTTGTTCGCTGTATTTTAAAAATGTAACCTTTCACAAATTGCTGTGGTAAAAAGAATAAAACACGTTGGGATGTGCTGCTATAGGATAACAAAACAATTTCAAGGTAGATAACTCTGCTTCACATCAGGCATCATTTTGTATTATGTTCCTATAACTGCATGTTTCATTGACGTTTATTCCTACACTATTATACATACAAAAATACAATATTTCAACTTGGCTAACAACAGGGCTATCAACTGGCTAACTGTAATAAAACAACACAACCCATACTTTGTTATTTTTATGTACATTCAAACACCCCAGACTCATAAACCTCCAACAAAATGTATTTTTCAAGACTGGCACCACTTTACTGACAAAGGGAGAAACAAATTCAAGAGCCTGGTTAATGTTGTTTTTCTGAATTGTTTTCCAGAACCATAATTATTACCACTACAGTGTGGAAACCTCTGTGAAGTTGACACTCATATGATGATTTGTTTGTGGATTAGTTGTGCAGGTTTGGGCATGCAAAATAAACATTTTTGCTCAGCTTTAGAGAAATAAACTGTTAAGTGACTAACCCTAACCCTAACTGTAACTTAAATAACAAAGCATATGTTTATTTTGCATGCTCAGACATGCACAAATAATGTACAAGTGAATCAGACATGTCTGGAGTCATTTGTACGTTATTCGGGTGTTGGGGGATGTCACATCATTAAATCATTAAATATTATTAACAATGGTTGATTTCTCAAAAAAACATGTGAAGACAAATTTTTATTCCCTCCTGTGTTTAGTTAGCACAAAAAATGCATTTAAAAAATCTATATTTTTTGTAAAAAATATTCTCATTATATGGAGTGCCAACTTCACAATGCTTAATAAGAAATAACATAAAAACTTCAAACCAGTCTATTAATGTCCATAAAATTTGGCAATAGAGTGGATAACATAATAAATATCAGGCTGTATAAAAGGTTTTTTATTCTATTTTATTTTACTTGTGTAATTAAGAGATGTGTGGAAAATGTGGTTTCATTTCTTGGTGCATCAGTGACTCAATTATTGTGAATTATTGTCTTTCTGCTCCTGAACACACAAAAAAGTCTAGTTTTACCTAAACTGGTTCAGAGCCTCCATCTATACACTGCATTAAAACAAAAGCAGTGAGCCAAAATCTATGGCAGGTTAAACCCACAAGATGTTGCTTGTATCATATTAGGATCCTATTCTCTCTCGCTTGTTGAAAACAACATTCAGTGAATGAGGCCATTGTGTCTTCGTCGCAACAAGGCAATGCCCTCCTAAATGTCCCCCTAAGCAAACCAAAAAAGAATCCGAATTCAGGCTCTATACAGTAGGCGAGCTCAACCATCCTGAAAAAAACTTCTCCTTCAGAGCAAATCGCTGATGTATCCTATTTGGACATTGAGGGGAAAAAAAGCAAAAACTTTTACCCATTTACTAGTGAGGAAAAAAAGGGAATTAAAACCTTTGGTGTAAAGACCCTATTAGTAGCAGGGCTCAACATTTGCATAATAGTAGCCTTATCCTTGAGCTCATAAGAGAAGGACGCCGTCTCGAGTCTCCGCAAGAAAGGGCCCTTTGGAACAGAAGAGGCCTAATAAGCAGCACCATGGCTCTAGAAGTATGAGGAAGAAAATATGCAAACTAGGCTCCTTCAGGGCTTCCAACAGGCTGCAGTGGCTGTCTGCATGAGGACAGAGGCATGACAGGCAGGAGAAAGACAAACCCAGGCGCACAAAGCCCTCGGCTCAACGACAGCTGAAAGCACCATCTAGATGTATGAGATTGTTAAGCATTGACAGTGCGTGCATAAGCCTTCTTGCCTATGTAGAATCTGGGCCCGGCTCATGCTAATGCTACTGACCAGAAACTAGACCTTAACTTCAAATTAATGTCAGTGACTTATGAAAGAAATTTGCGTGATGCTTGGAGGTCAAGGAAGGAATAAAGTGCAGGTGGGATTTTAGGTTTTCAGAAGCCAAAGTTCTTAAAAAAAATTTTTTTAACTGAGTTCAGTTCCTAAAAAAAATAATTCATTAATTCAATGGGAATTCTGATTTAATCTTTAGAGCACAATATCTCCTGTACACATGATACACTCCGCATTGTTTCATACTACTTTGCATGCTTGAATTTGCAAACGATTGCAAGACTTAACCGATCCGCTGTGTCTCAATATAAACCACCTTAATGGACAAACATTACTGTTCCCCTTTTTTAACAAGTAACAACAGCATATCACACTGAGGTGATAAGATATGCAAACTACACTCGTTATGTCTGAATAAGAAAGATATCTGTCTCTCACTTAGGCCTAGATTACGTGTTCTGTCTTATAGACATGATGTTTGTTTACTGCCTCAGACTTGATAGGCAGAGAGATGATAGGATAAGGATCTAATACTTTACATTGGAGGTCTCGTTCTTTTGGGAGCATTCTGTCTCATAATACATATACACCCAGTTATTATATTTGTTAATCAGATTTTGTTATCTATGCATATAAAGTGAGTGTGGAGTAAATTCAAGGGTGAAATGTAGTGGTGTGCATGTAGTGTGTGCAGCATGTGTAGTGTGGATGCCACCACAGTGTCACAGAGTGAAAAATCCCAAACAGGGCAGGAGAAATATGCTAGAGCCACCCACTGCTGCACTCAATGAGACTGGGCTTTTGTCCCACAATTCCCCTCACTTCATTACTGTCACACCGAGCAGATGGTGCCTTTCACAGATGCACACACGTACACACACGCACACACACACACACACACACACACACACACACACACACACACTTTGTCCAAGGAAAGCTCACACTCACTCAAACATGCTCTCTGCTTAACTCCTCTCTGACACACGCACACACACACACACACACACACACACACACACTTGCATGCATTTCTTTCAACAGGTTTTCCAATAAATTGTGTCTTACTGTATCTTTGCCCACACAGTGTAAGAAACTAACATTTTTTTAAACCCTGTACACACACACACACACACACACACACACACACACACACACACACACACACACACACACATTTTTCTTAATATCATTGGAAGTATCTCCCACTGACATAAATATGATTGCTGCTAATAATGCTATGGTAGCTACACCTAAACCTGTCACTAACCTCAAGTTTAATAAACAAAAGAAAAAAAAATCCCATTTTTCCTTGTGGCGACAAGCCAAATGTCCCTAGGTGTTCAAAACTGTCAGCCATTCACATCCGTGTGGGGACATTTGGTCCTCGCAAAGATATAAAACAGTCATGACAGTTTTTCAGCCAAATAGAATAGAAATAATAGAAAATAGAAAATGTGCTAGTCACACGTGAAACACACCACAGCATAGCGTGACACACAGTGAAATTCTTTCTCTGCATTTGACCCAT
>JAQMCW010000012.1:6751563-6762637 GCA_030068335.1 Chrysichthys cranchii
ACACACACACACACACACACACACACACACACACACACACACACACACACACACACACACACACACACAGAGAGAAAGCTATTACTGTATTCTGGACCACAGTGTAGTGATTTCAGAGATTTGCTCTAAAGCAATGAAAAAAATTAAATGGAGATAATGAAAGCTCAAACAAATCAAACTCTGGCTAATTGAATCACTGATGGAATAAACACAAGGTTGTGTTTTATCTCCTGGCTTCAAATTTACTCTGTTTGCCAATTTGTGCATGTCTCCATAGACAAACATGCATCTACATGCACATTTGAATTCATGGTGACTACAGGATAGATAGGTCAATCATGAATAAAGACTAAGTCAATATTGGCACACACACACACAGATAATAGAATTGACTAGTTCTCCCAAATTAATCTGCCGTAAACAAATGGGTAACCCATATTTGCTGAATCATTTAATTTCTTCTGAATAGCTTTAAACCCATCCAATCTGCCACACATTAAACGTACCTGTGTAACTTTTTTTATCCACATCTTTCCTTAACATCTCAGGAGACCAATGTCCAGGTTACACTCCGTACAGGCCCTACAATCCAGATTGTATACTATCTTACTAAATAGTATGTCAGAATTGTACATCACCATTAGTACACAGTCCTGTGCCTGAAAGTAAACCTGATTCACTATAGGGCATATTTTGGATCTAAAAATTTTTTGTTTATATCTAAAAAAAAAAAAAAAAAAAAAAAAAAAAACCTGTGCAAAATAAGGTGCAATCATAAACCCTCAAAATATACTGCAGTGTCCTAGTGTGCATAATACACTGTGGTTTGAAGGCAATGCATGAATCACAGTGTAATATAGTGGTGTGTTGAGGTTTGGCCATTTCTGGTGTCGACTGATAGCAAGATGATTATGTGCCTGATGGCGATTATTTACCAGAATGTGCTTTACGTAATACTGAGCAAAATGTGTTTTCGGTCTCTGCTGAGATGCTAGACAAGTCCAGGTAAAATATGATTGAGTTTAAGTGTATAAGGTTTGGTTTTGACAAAGGAAAAGTACATTTTGGGTTAATGGTTGCTCATTTAGCAACATTTTTTTTTTACCCATGCAACTGGATTCTAGGACATTTCCATTTCTGGTCCATGTTATACCCATACTACCTAAGCATTATTAAGTTGGGGCTGTTTTCTTGACGTAAAATTTGTATGAGTTCACTGTCGTCATATTATGGCAGCCCGTGGGCCAGATGTGTGTGCTGGCACTGGGCCATCACTAATTTGTTATATAGGTATATTTGCAAGCTACATAGTGCTCCAGAATGTGATAGTGAGTAGACGTCAAGCATGGCTTATGAAATGTTGACGTTTATGTAAAGAACGCTGTTCTGTCATTATGATGCATGCTGGTGCTCATGATTTGCTAGGTGACTCTGAGCATAATAAAGGCGCTATATAAATAACACTTATTACTAACAACAGTAGTATTAGTAGTAAGTTTTTACTCATGAAATAGCCACACATAGTATATGTATTTGGTAGCATGTAATGTGTACCTTATAGAGGTACACATCATGAAATCCATTTAAATATCTGTGACAAATCACAGTGACACATAGCCTCTAGACAGCTACATACTAGCTTCGTTAAAATCCCAATCCCAACATCCTGGCTTGTTTGCTAAGGTTTGTTTACAGCTATGATTTCTCTCATTATTCTGCTTTTTACAATTTTCCATCTTTCTATGTCACAGGTTGCCTGGTATGTCATATCAGTAAGATACTGATTTTTCACCCTTTACGTAGCTGAGCTTATTAACAATGTTCTTCCTGCAAAAACATTATCCAAAATAAATCCAAAGCATTTTTCTCTTACAATAACTTGTTAGACAGTATATGATTCCCCATTACAAATACTGGGTGGTATTTGTAAGTCTTATAAATGATTAAATAATAATAATTATTATTATTTCTGTTATTATTATTTGCATTTTCCATCATTACATATAAGAAAGCATGCATTTGGTTATACATAGAGTGTGTATCACATGTAATAATTTCTCCTTTTTTCAAGGTTTCATTGCTGAAAGTACCTCAGTTTTCCTTTCTAACTGAGTAGCAGTGTTGAAAGCAATGGAGCTGTGTTTTTACCTTATAATTAGCAAAAATTCAAAATGTGGTTAGCATCCATGCTAATGACATAAAGACATTCTAATCATTTACATATTTTTTCCTAATTAATAATTTACTTTCAGTCTCTAATTTGGGTATCATGGTTGTATTTTCAAAGTAACCTCACCAATCAGTCACAATATCATTGGAAAAAAAAGGAAAAAGAATGAGACAAAGTTTTTTTCCCCACATGGTCTTTGTGTGATTTAGATGATGCAACTTCCTGGTGAACATGTGACTTGGGGAATATTTCCTATTTCATAAGGGTGAATGTTGTGGGAATAAAAAGGACAATTTTCCTAACCTATAATGAATTTAACATGGAAAAGAATGTTTCAAGCATGACAGTTGATGTTTCATACATTTCATACATGCCCATGGGTTGTTATGAAACACACTTTACTTATGCCTAAGATGCTTTAGCTTCATTTTAATACATATGAGCATATATACAGCTGTGCTCATAAATGTACATACCCTGGCAGAACTTGTGAAGTACGGCCCATTTTTGAGAAAATAAGATTGACCATGGCCAAAACTTTCTCTTGCATTCAGAGTTAGCGGTTGGACGAAGCCATTTATTATCACACAATTGTGTTTGTTTTGTTTTTTTGATCGTAATGACATGTGGAAGCACCCAAATGGTTGTCATAAAAAGTTTACATACCCTTGAAGTTTTGGCTTGAAAATATACACACAAATTGAGACACACAGGTCAATTGGATATTAAGAGTAATTGTCCACACCTGTGACTTGTATGTAATTAGTGTCTGTGTATAAAAAGTTGGTGAGATTCTGGGCCCTTGACAGTCACCTGCACATTTCAACCATGTGGAAAGCAAAAGGACTGTCAAAGGACGTGAGAGAGACAGTTGTTCAACTATATAAAACAGGAAAGGGATATAAAAAGATATCCAAAGAGTTGAGAATGCCAATCAGCAGTGTTCAAACTCTCATAAAGAAGTGGAAACTGAGGGGTTCTGTTGACACCAAGCCACGGTCAGGTAGACCAACAAAAATTTCATGGAGAACTGCCAGGAGAATTGTTCAGGACACAAAGAAAAGGCCACAAATAACTTCAGCTGACATCCAGGCTTCTCTACAGAAAAGTGGTGTGGATGTTTCAAGATGCACAATAAGGAGGCACTTCAAGAAAAATGGGCTACATGGTCTAGTTGCCAGAAGAAAGCCATTAGTGCGCAAATGTCACAAAATAGGCCGCTTGAAATATGCAAACAACACCTAGAGAAGAATCAGAACTTCTGGAAAAAAGTGATTTGGAGTGATGAGACCACAATTGAACTTTACGGCCACAACCATAGACACAATATTTGGAGAAGAACCAACAAGGCCTATGATGAAAAGTACCCATCCTTACTGTGAAGCATGGCGGTGGAGCTCTGATGTTTTGGAGGGGGGTGAGCTGAAGTAGTACAGGGAATTTGGTCAGAGTTGATGGCAAGATGAATGCAGCATGTTATCAGAGAACAGTGGAAAACAATTTGCACTCATCAGCCCAGAAGCTGCACATGGGACGCACTTGGACTTTCCAACACGACAATGATCCCAAACACAAGGCCAAAATGACCTATCATTGGCTACAGCAGAAAAAAGTAAAGGTTCTGGAGTGGTCTTCATGGTCTCCTGACCTCAGTATCATTGAGCCAGTTTGGGGAGATGTCGAACGTGCATTTTTACAGGAACTGTAGGCTTTTTGCCAAGAAGAACAGGCAGCTCATCCACAACTATCACAAAAGACTACAAGCCGTCATTGATGCTAAAGGGGGGAATACATAGTTCTGAGAAACAAGGGTATGCAAACTTTTGAACAGGGAGCATCACAGTATTTTCTAAATTATGTTTACTTTAATGATTGTGTTATTTTGAGATGTCTCGTGGTTTAATTTGAATCCAATTAAAAATAAAAGAGATGTGTTTTGCCTGATTACTCGCGTTTTCCTTACAGAATGGTACACATTTTACAAAATCTCCCAGGCTATGTAAATTTATGAGCACAACTATAATATCAGTCAGACACAAATGGAACCCTGATCATGGAATCCCCTCAGTGCTCAGCATACTTTGCATAGCCAGATTATTCTCTATTATTCTCTTCCTCAATTATGTTTGCCAGATAAATCAAACATGTTTTCATCCAGTAGGCTCATTAAAAGTGAATGGATTTTGATTAAATTTGATAGCCAAATAATTCACTTTGCAGTTAGTTAAATTAAACCTAGACAAAGACAGCATGTCTATGTAAAATGTCTGATAATCACATTTCTTTTGTATCGGTGTTGATTCTGTATTTAATTTGAACAGTACTGTTCCCCTCTTCCCACATTAGGTGCTTTGGGACCAGCAGAACCTTTTCATAGTTCTTAGAACTGTTCGAGGAAGTACCCCCTTTTTGTCTGTTTGCACTGAAGGAACTGAGAATGATTATAGTTCTTAGAATTATGTTATTAGGGACTTTTTTAGTTCCTACTTCAGGGTAGATACTATACCAGAACAATAGGAACCATGTGAATAGTCCAGACATGTTTGGAAGCTTGTTTCTGCCACTGAAAAAAAAATGCCATCTGTAACTTGAAATTTTGAGTTAAGTATCTTGAAATTTTTAATTAACGATCTCAAAACTTTGAGTTAGTAAGTAAAAATTTCGAGATAATAACTCAAAATTTTAAGGTACCTAACTCGAAATTTCGACTTAGTTCTGCCAATCAGGAAGCTCCGTAAAGGTACGTTACCCGGTTACACGTTTCCTTGCTACTCGGAAGCAGAAGGCAGAAAGCATCAGCTACCAGTGCTATAGCTAACGCTCATGAATGAACAAATTGCCGATTACTTTCAGTGTGGTTTTATAAATGATAAAACCTTGTTTTACTGGCTGAATCACATGGCATTTTTATCAGGAAACATACCTTCAAAAGTATTTTATACAAGAACACACATTGGAGCAGAAAGAAAACATTTGAAGCACACATGCACATGCTCCTTCTGCTTCCTAATAACAAGGAAATGACGTACCTTTATCTCAAAATTTCAACTTACTAACTGGAAATTTCGAGTTATTAAATTGAAATTTCGACTTACAGATGGAAAACAATTTCAGTGGCAGAAGCATGCTTCCATATAGACATACGTAAGTGTAGTGAGATTATTCAAGTCAAGCAGTCATTTCTTTTTGTCAGTCAGCGTCTATACACCAACAGGATAACACAGATAGAAAAATGTGCTTGCTAAAAAAATCCACGTGACATCATTTGCTGGTTAAGAGATGAGACAAGCTGAAACCTGAGGCATAGATTGAGAAACTGAAGTCAAATAAAAAAAATATAGGCTACAGGAGCTTGATTAAAACAAAAATACATGTGTGCTTCAGACATATGATAATATAAACAAAGAGGAGCGTTACAGTAAAAGGCAAGGGGCAAATACGTGACAATGGTTGAAATCATCACTAAATCACTGAAAAAATATCACCAATGGATTTTCTAATTGACAGATTGCCAGAGTCTGTACGAAGTGTCTTTGTATTGAACAGGTGAATCCAGGTCAACTGGAAAAATTCTGAGTCGGGTACAGCTTTAAATCCATGTAAAACTTTAGCCATGAAAACAACAGCTCTTAACGTCAGTGTTAAAAATAGAGGAACAGTGAAAAATAGACCGTCAGTGAAGTCCAGACTTCATTGAAATGTGACTGGGTGAAATACAGTATAATTTTGATTCAGCTTTACATAATTTCAGCGTTCCTACTGGCGGTGCAAATGCAAACAGAAAAAAGGCCCTTAAATGTGTGTAGTTCTCAGGAGAGCCCCCCAGGGACTAGATCCTCTCAACAAGTCCACAGAACTGTTTGGTTCAAAAGCAGCTATATTGTTGAGGTCCATGGAATAATTTGGTGTTATTGTGCTTGTGTTACTGACTGTGTGGAATTTCAGTACATGTCCCCCCTGTGTCCACATGCATTTCCTCCAAGTCCTCCAGTTTCGTCCCACCTCCCAAAACAGAACAGTAGTATGCCAATCAGTTAATTGGTATGGGTATGAATATATATGTGTGTGTGTGTGTGTGTGTGTGTGTGTGTGTGTGTGTGTGTGTGTGTGTGTGTGTGTGCAAGTACTTCTCAGGTTATGATAGAGATGCTTTCCGATATCCTCATCGAAGTGGAAAAAATCGTATGTCGAAACACTGCTTAGCCTAGCCTACCCAGGAGTCTTTTCCTGTACGAGACATGCTGGGGCGTTTGGAAGACATGTTCTGAATTAAAATTAGCTCTTAAAGCACACCAAAAAAAACATGGTAATGCACTGTACAGTACACCGATACACAAGTTAACTCTGTGAGTTGCGTGAGAGAGTTAGGCATCATGCAAGGCGAGTGATGTGTACATCTGGGCATCGCCCGCATACTTCTGAGCATCATCTGAACGTATCGTTCCTCGTATGCTGCTACGCGATGCCTGCGTGCGAATCTTAAATACTTTCTAAATATTTTACCATTTTTAGTGTATCACAATCGTCATCGTTCCTTCAATACATATATATATGTGTGTGTGTGTGTGTGTGTGTGTGTGCACAGAATGTTTTTGTATTTTTGTTTTAATATGATTTGTTTTCATGTTGGCATGTGGTGCATGTTTTGATTCGCATGTGTGATATATTTTAATGTTTCTCACATACAGGGCATGTGTTTGCATTTTTTTTTTCAGCCTTTTGACTTTCTGACATTTATTATTAATGTGTTTCACAGGTGATCACTTGTTGTCCCTTGAATTCACTTGAAGTTTCCTTCAACTACATGACATAAAATAATGAAATGTTCCTGCTTTGCTCCTTATAAACTTGTATTATTCACACAGTCACATCTACATGTATGTGACGTTTCTGGTGTTTTCCAGCTCATTTCACCTTTCCTTCTCCCATGTCTTCCTGCTGACACGCAGTTCACCTGCAGGCCGGACTGATAAAGGACGAAGAAATCCCCGGACGGCGATAAACAAATATGTCCAGACCTGAAAAGGTTCAGGCTTTCTTTAGAAGAGAGAGCCCCTGCTATCGGTCACAGATAGGCGCAAACCTACATCAGCAAACATCTCCTCGGCCACACGCCGCATTATCTAACCGAAAATCAGCGCGCGAGATAAGGCAGAGCTCGCGACACGCAGGCGCGAGGGAAACGAGCAGCACCCGACCAGCACGCGCCGCAAACCTATTGGCTACTGGGCGCTGAGCTCGCGCATGCACAGGTTCATCAGGGCGCGAGCTGTTCCGCTTTCTTTTCGTCACCCGTTTCTCCTTATCGGCTAAACCAAGAGAGTAAAAGTGCACCTGATTTACACACATGATCGTGGGTGGGATTTCAGTTGAACAGAACGCCCCTCTGTCACAGAAACAAAAAATTAATAATAAACAAATAAACAATTAAATAAATGGAACTGGGAATGATTAAAGACGTTTGCAATCAAAGTAAACAATCTTTGAGCTGAGTCCTAAATGCTTGCCTCGTCACTGTGGTGTCACCCTCAAGAAAACGTTTTAATGCCATTAATATCCTCCTAAGACCCCACTGTCCTACCAAGAGGACATCACATTTTCCCCCAAACTCCACTGTGTGTATTTCCTTGTAAGATCCTCATATGAGGACCACTGGGTATTACTCTTTTGTCAAACGTCTTCCTGTTTGGAGACAACGATCAAGTTGAATAGTGATCAGTTACAAAAAAAAAGCAAAAGAGTGAGGAGAAAGGACAAGGCACACACCGTTAGTCTTTCGGTCTCAGGAGGATATGGATCTCAAGTTGGATATTGGTTATAAAAGGTGGATATAAATACTATGTATAAAAATATTGGTAAGTGATCTACTATAAACTATTGCACATGATAGTTATTGTACTTAGTATTAGTATTAGTGATTTAATGCTGATAAGAAGAGATTGCACATTAAAAGTAGGAGCAGGTTATTGCACGGATTACTGTGTGGACATGTGACGGAGAGAGCAGTTATAGAGTCTGATGGCAGTGGGGAGGAAGGATTTTCTGTTTTTAAAATAAAGCTTTAAGGGTAAACTGAGGGTATCTTTATGCTAAGTGTAGCTGTAAAGGTTAATGGGGTTATCTTTCTCGGTAAAAGATAGGCATATATAGCTTTATAAGGGTACAAAATGTGCAACACCACCCTTTACTGTACTTTCGCCCTTTACTGACACATTTACTGTACACTCTCAGAATTAAAGGTACCAAATTGTACTTGTCCCTCTCACTGAGACAATACCATGTAAGCTCTATGAAGGCTGTCTAACGTCTTCTTCTTATACATCATCTTATACATCCACTTCTTTGTTGGGTCAATGGGGACAGGTTGGCGAGGCAGGGTACACCCTGGACAGGTGACAGATAGTCATTCACACTCACATTCACCCCGATGGGCAATTTTGAGTAGCCAGTCAGCTTAATCAGCATGTCTTTTCACTATGGAAGGAAACCAGAGGACCTGGAGGAAACCCACACAGGCACAGGGATAACATGCAAACTCTGCACAGAAAGGCCCCCGTCAGACAGCAGGTTCGAACCCAGAACCAACAGATGACAGAGCAAACCACTGCACCACCATGTTGCCCAGTATGTAGGCTATCTATACACCTAAGGTACATAATTGAACTTTACGGACCACTTATATACCTTTAAAGGTTTACTCTAAAAGATACATAAAAATGTATCTTGATGGTTCCATTTAGCAGCAGGGAACAGTACAGTGTGGCACCTTTGTTTCTGAAAGTGTATTATGACAGAGAATGTAGGCTACAAATAAAAGAAAATGGTGTTTTCCTTTACGATTTTCCCTACCAGAAGTAATTAAATTAACCCCTGACCTATACACCAGTTGTGCCACAGGACAGCGCTAGGAAATGCAGACTGATCAGCTACATGAACCAAATTGACAGTTATTACTAAAGCAAACAATCTTTTGTGGAAACAGCAAGGATTTTTTAATGTGCCTACTGTCAGGTTTTAAATGAAGGGGGTTACAATTACGCAGACAGGCTACCTGTTTCAGTTCTCACACTGCCCTCCTGTTTTAACTCCATTTGTGAACTGCCACTGTGGCATCTGCTCAAGGACCTCCTGGAAGAAAAGAGGACAGATCTGACATTCTTGTAGTGGCAATGAGATTACTTATCTCTATTGTGTTGTGTGACACAGGCTTGGACCACCACAGCCTGACAAACACATGCGCGCGCGCGCACACACACACACACACACACACACACACACACACACACACACACACACTGCGTAAGAATCACACACTTTTACTTAAGAGATACCAAGAGATGAAGGAGAACAGATGGAGAAGCTCATGGGAACATGCATTTCTTCCCTTCTCACTCAGGCTCACCTAAAGCACGTTAAACTTTCAGACTAATTCCTTATAGCAGGCACAATGATTTGTCATATAGTGCTGTAGTATAAGTACTAGACTGATGATTGGTATATTAATGTTGATGAGAATGTGTGGTGAGACAGGATGTGCTTACATAGGTTAAAGTATTACTTTAAGCACCCTCACACATCCCTGACCTTTTATTCTGTAATTATTATTATTAGTTAATTGAATAGAGTAATAAAAAGATCCCTGTTATGAAGAGTCACACACACTGTTAATTTATTTTTCTCTGGATAGAGGGCTCTATGGATGTGGGATATATCAATCAAGTTGTATGGGCCTAAGGGCAGTGTCACTACAAAAAAAAAAAAAAAACCAGAAAAAAAACAAGACTAGACAAGCCCAGTTTTGCCAGACTGCCATCAATTGCACAGCGTCTATCATGCAAATATCAACGGTGCAGAAACTATGGTTGGATGTTAAAATTGGATTGGTCTGCATTTACACTGCTGAGAAAATATCTTCATGCCACAAGGCCTGGTAGTCTGCGAGGTCTTCTGTTGAAATATGAGTCACACCTTGTGCTTTGCGAAGTTCCTTGTGTATGCAAAGTTTAGCAAGCAACGTTGAGGCAGACAGTCATGTACATTCCAGCAGACACACCCTCTGTATTTAGCGTCTTGCAGACCAATAACGCTATATTCAAGCCTATGTACTGTAGCATAAAATGTGATATCCATTATGTGTTCCATATATATAATTTTACTATTTAAGGACACAAAGTTTTGCATCAGCCTGGGTATTTTAATATTTGAATATCCTCTTACCAGTGCGCTGTGTCTCACATTTATAGTATTGCATTTAATTCTTCACTAAAACTGAAAAAAATGTCAAATGAAGCACAATAATTCAGTTGTAATGGATTTACAACTGAATGGATCTGGTTTATCCATTTATGGTGTCATTATTAATAGTAAACAATGAGAGATAAGTGTCTCCATGAGGTATCAGGGACATGTTAAGCATGTAGCTTATTAGGTTGTACTTTTCAGCTCGGTTTCTGTTATTAATGTTTCCATGTTAGATATCCATATCTTTAGACACGACCCCAGTGGAGGTCCTATAGTTCTACAGTCCTGCCTCTTCTGACTGATTACCCGGGTTGCGCATCGACTCTCTGTGAATAACAGTCCGCGAGACAAAAATCACATTTAACATGAGTAAAAATTCCAGAAAGAGGAGCCATTTGTTGGTAGTTTGATTAGATATTGGTGAGGGGGATTTTAAGTCAACACTAAAGCAGGTGCTGAGAACATTTACAGCGTAGCGTATGTCTTCACTGCTCCATGTTTATTGGTAATAAAAGCTTAAACCTCCAAATCCCCCCTACATTTTTGGTCACCCATTGCTCCATCACTGCTGGGCAGAGTTCAGGTCCATAAAGTGTGTGTGTGTGTGTGTGTGTGTGTGTGTGTGTGTGTGTGTGTGTGTGTGTGTGTGTGTGTGTGTGTGTG
>JAQMCW010000012.1:6848769-6859583 GCA_030068335.1 Chrysichthys cranchii
CATTGACCTTAGCTTGGACAACATCCGCCTCTCCGACACCACCTTAATAGATTCTAGCTCCATCCCCACGACGTCACAGGTTAAAAGCATGGTAATTTCTCCTGGTGTATTTGTAATTTTTTTTATTCGTATATAAACATATACTATATGCCCAAAAGTTTATGGACACCTGACAATCACAGCCATATGTGGTTGTCACAATGTTGGAAGCACACAATTGTCTTTATATGCTGTAGCGTTACAATCTCCTTCACTGGAACTAAGAGGCCCAAATCTGTTCCAGCCTGACAATGTCCCCTTTACACAAAGTAAACTCCACAAAGGCATGGTTTCAAATGTTTGGTATGGCATACACGCAGCCCTGACCTCAACCCCACTGAACACCTTTGGGATGAACCAGAGCTCTGACTGATTCCAGGCCTGAGCACAAATCCCCACAGCCACACTAAAATCTCATGTAAAGCCTGAGTGTGATTGTCAGAGATTCACAAACCTTTGGCCATATAGTGTAGAATAGCATATGGTTCTCATTAGTAATGTAAATAATTAGTTATTATTTGTTATTATTTATGTGTTTATCATAAATACCATGCCTTACACAGCCTACTTAAAATAGTCTTAGATAACCTACGCTCCCTCGATTGTCTTTTATGTAAAGCACTCATAATTTGGACGGAAGGTGAAAATGTTATATGAAAAAAGATCATTAGTGGCAATAGCAGGAGTAGTGGTAGTATTTCCCCTGATGAACAGTCATTCAAAAGAAGCAAGTCCATGACCACAGGGATGGCACAGAGTGACAGGCGCCATGCTGGAAATAAGTCTTTCCTCTGTTACTTTAAGCCCAAGTCATGTCTCTGTTCCTCACAATTTGTGTAGACTTAATAAATCATGTCTACATGATGTTGATTGAAACAGTTTTTGTGGAGTTTTGGGGGATTTTGACCAAAAATGCATTGAGTATTGGAATCTATACAGAAACTATACAGCCGATACTATCATGTCACAGTGGTCATTTATCTTGTACCAGGTAATAAGAGCACCAAACAGGAAGCTGACCCCAAAAAACCCAGAGGCTAGAAAAATGATGCAAGCATTGGTTCGTGTTTTTAAGAACGCCAGATATTTATGATGTATAACACACACACACTACACAAACAAAATTAGAAAAGAGCTACCGGTAGTTCATTTTCATGGTTCAGGCTAAATAGTCATTATAAAATACACTTTGTGGAGAAAGGACAAGTGAAAAGATATAAGGGATACATAACTGGATGCAGGACACACCCCATAACCAAGGTTTAATGATGCTGTTTTCACCATGGTGTTTTCATGAAAGAGAAGGGGAATACTTGACTGGGAATACAGTATATAAAAAAGGATTTAGGCCTACGACTGAGAATGTACAAAATTTTTACTTCATGTTCTGTGTTCGTATCATTTTAGAAATCAATGTTTAGATTGATGTTGATGTTTTTTTTAAAATCATGTGTTATGCTGCTTCTGCAAGAAATAATTTATAAAGTGCAATTTATTATGCAAGAAATAAATGCTAAAATATTATAAGTGTTTTTATTAGTGATTTTCTATGCTGATTATCAGTTAATACCAGTTTTTAAATGATTGGTTATGAATTTGGAAACAATTGAAAATGTTCTAAATCATTCTGATGTTATTTCATAAATAAACACATTATAGAATGTTACTTAGGCCAGTTTACTTCTCTCTGTTGTGTTCATACAATTTTATCATACCATACAACTTTATTCATAAAGCACTCTAAAAACAACAGCAAAGTTGACCAAAGTGCTGCATGTCAAAACCGAAGATAAAAGACACACAAGGCCATCGGGTAAAAGAAACAGACCATACAAAAGCTAAAAATTAATATGAATAATAAAGAGTACATCAATTTTAGAAAATGATGATAATGAATTAGCATGGATTCCCAAAAAAGATCCTGTTCTTATTATTATTGATCCCATGAACAAGTATGATACAAACAAAAACATTTTAATTTCGCTGATAAAAGTAAAATCCTCCACGAGTGAATACACGAGTCCCAAAATGACCAAACATATCATAAAAAATGGCTTTCAATCAATCTTCCCATAAGCGTAACCCATACATCATCACAATGTGACCTAAACATGTTTCTATCATATATAAATAGTCACCTCTCCTCTCACCCAAAGTCGTCTGAACATTGGCTCCAGCTTCCCCACGCCCCAGATGGGAAAGCGGTACAGAAAATGTAAACAATCACGCAGAATGGCTGTGCCCTGGACACCACTGTCACCTCACAGAAAGGTTCTGGGTTCAAACCTGACGCCTTTCTGTGTGGACTTTGCATGTTCTCCCCACGCCTGCGTGGGTTTCCTCTGGGTGCTCCACTTTCCTCCCACAGTCCAAACACATGCAAATCAGCCCAACTGGCTAGTCTAAATTGCCCCTAGGTTGGAATGGCCCTTTGTAGACTGGTGACCTGTTCAGGTGTACCCCGCCTCTCACCCCAAGCCACCCCACCCCTGTGACCCTACCAGATTAAGTGGTATCTGGACGCATGTACACAGTCAACACCTTTATTGAGATTTACAGCTGTGCCCTGAGCAGGGGTACAATCTTACTTTTATTATTGGCAAAATGAGGACATTTAAACAGAGTCCCAGTGTATTTGAATAGTTGTTGTGATGATGGAACCAGTGGTGATTATATGAAGCATCAACAACACACACACACGCAGACTTTAGCCCCAGTGGTGTGTGTGTGTGTGTGTGTGTGTGTGTCAGGGCGGCCGCTGGGCGTGGGCAGCCTGCAGCTCTCTCTCTCTCTGCACTCGGGCGGAGCGCATTGTGTTCAGAGCTCTCTTTCTCTCTCTCTCTCTTACACACACACACACACCAGTAACTCGTAGTCCTCCGATCCGGAGCAGTGGAGCAGCACTGATGTGTGTGTGCGGCCGGCTTTAATGAGCCCCACAGTGGAGCAGCGGCGGCTGTTTGCGCTCATCATCACACCTCCTTCTGTGTCGGAGATTTCACCCAAACACACAGCAGCCGGAGTCTAATCTACACCATCCGATCTCCAGCAAACATCCGAGCTCTGCTGCTCGTGTAAGTAGGACACATTCATTTACAATCACTTTAGCTATTATTAGAGAAGTGTAGCCTACGCCTCCGTGTGTGTGTGTGTTTATGATATAACGGGAAACTGGATCCTGCTTTTGATCTGCTGGTCTGAGGCGCGACCCTCAGGCTCTTGGAGGAGATTGTGGAGGAAATTTATTGCATTTACGGAGCGTTAATTGTTTCAGGGTGTCTGCTACTTGTTTAAATAAAGCAACAGGCACTAAATAACACATACACACTACACAGTGCTACATTCATTACTACAGCACGGTAGTACAGTCAGTATGGCAGTTTGTTTTTAATCCGGCTCTGTGTTTGTTCTCCACTGAACTTCCGAGTCGGTGTGTGTGTGTGTGTGTGTGTTGAATGTCCAAGCAGTCCATGAAAACAGCAGAGTTTAAGATTTAATGTAGAAATTCGTCCACTCCGACCGATTAGCGCCAGCTAAAAGGCGTCAAAGCGGCTCTAAATGAAGTTTGTTGTCCAAGTGACAGGGTCCAGGCAGGGTGACGCCCCACCACCGACACCAAACCGAGAAAAGCCCCAGCGGCTGCGTCTCAAACCGCCGCCCAGCGCCCTGAAGAGCACCCGAAATAGTGCACCGGTGTTGGATGGGCTTGTGTGTTCAGTCCAGGTTATTTGGCATGGTAGTGAGGGGCTGTTTGGGACACAGCCCAGGAGTAGTGCGGAAGTAGCACGGGCTACACGACTTGTTTCCTTCTTCTGTTGCCTAGTCTAGGCTATTGTAGGGTATGTGTGGGTAAATGAAGGCAGGCTGTCAGGGGTTCTCATGTGCACATCAGGAGGACAACCAGTTTGTTTTTGCTAGCTGTTAATTACTTCTTATGATATTCATGACTAGGATAGATGTATCACATGTTGAATTGGACCACAAAAACTGGCTGCAGATGAACCAAACGAGCACACACACACACACACACACACACACACTAAGGTAACTGGATGAGGATAAAACAATCAGGATTTAAAAAAAATCAACTCAAAGGTCATTTTGTCAAAAATAATTGTGAAAGGACAACATTGTCTGAAATTGTGTCATTATGGGAATTCTGTATTGCCCTCAGCTTCTACTGCAATACATTTTCAATATTTACCCTGGAGCACCCCCGGGGTCATATTTGACCCTAACTTTTATTTCACCGTTGTATTCAACTCACTCATTGGTTGGTGGATATTAGTGGACATCCCAGGAGGTCTCATAAGGACCATTTCTTAACATGTAGTAGGAAAAGATTAGTTAAGAAAAAAAAAAAAAAACACCTGTTTTTGGGTTCACTGAGTCTGTATCATCATTTTAGCCAAGGGAGATACTTTTCCTAATATGATAAGATGGTCTGGGTTTTCCAGGGTTAAGATCGCTAAATATTCTCCACTATACTTCTGGACATGCCACATTGTCAAAATGGCAGACTATACAGTGAACAGGGTGCAATTTCTGGGAGGTTTGGTACGACTGTGCTTGTTTTTTGTTTGTTGTTGTAAGGATCAGATGTAGAACTGATGTGTGTTGCGAGCAGTCTCTGTGTATAATATACAGTATGATGACATCATTGAAATCAATGACATTTTGTTATAGAGTCATTTTCAAATCAATACCTAAGGGTAATTTTGCTCAGGGAATAAACATGTAGCTGAGATCAATTTCTTTATACTGGAACATCTGTATTTCCATCTTATTCAAACAATTGATTGAATCAGTGTAGACTTATTTGAGGTGAAAATAAAATAGCATCCTGACATGTTACAAAAGGCAGTGCATCCATTTATAGGCATGTCAGTGAGCATAATTTGCTTTTCATTTCGAGACGTAGGCAGCACCAGGAGCTAATGAAAATGAAAGCGTTATTGTAAGAAAGTGAAACATTAAACACACTTGCTAAAAGTCCACGTGCTTATCGCTGACATTTTCAGCACCCAAAGGGGGGAAAAAATCAAGCATGTGTGTAGCAAATGAAAACAGAAAGAGGGCATGGAAGATACGGAAAAAATTCATCATGATACACATATTCATTTTGTTGGGGTGGAAGATTTTGTGAAGAAGGTCCATTTATTAACTAGTTTCGGTGAGTGATGATATGATTTTTAAGAGCACTAACACCTGAGGATACTCGCGTAACTCAATGAACTGTATCACAATGTTTGTTATAATATTGTGCAGCCATAAGAGATAGTTATAATAATAATAATAATTATTATTATCTAACTCAGGACATGTCTACTGAGGCTGAATAGATGCTCATTACCAGGCATTTACCCAGCCAGTATCACACAGAATGCACATCAATAAAATAACTGTTTTTATACAAAGGATTGTATGACTTAGGTTCCCTAATGCATAATTAATAAATCTTTCACCATAGTGTATTCTAATGATCTGACTAATTCCATATCAAGTGGCCTACTGCAGTGTAAGACAGCATCTGATAGTAATGCACTTCAGACGCTAGTGTTATTTTGAGGAAACAGAAGCCCAGCCCTGCCTCTCTGATGCGTCCACCCTTTTAGAGTCAGCCTTTTACATCGAGCGTTTGCGTGCCATCTTCTCTCGAATGAAAATCAATTAGTGCTGAAGGAGGCTAGCAGTGGATCTATTAACCCGTTCGATTGGTTATGAAGTAATCTCAGAAAGCGAAAGAAAATTTGTCATCACAAAACACTGTGCACTGCTTTTCATTTATTAGTGTTAACCAGACTGATCAGTATTGATTGTTAATGCAAGTCGGATCACAAATTAGATTAACTGAGATCGTCTTGGCATGTTTTCACATAGGATTAAGAAACTAACATCCGAATATTGTCACTTGCCCAGCCATGGTTACTGACGTCCTATCTCTTGTCTCACACACAGAGACACACACTGCATGTGTAACACGCAGGTCTTGGGCTTATATGTGCGTTTTCTTTTTTACAGTGTGGATGTACTGTCATGTAAGATCACCCTCAGGGTCCCCGGGGGGTTATAGAGTTTCAGAATGAGCTGTTTATCTACCCAGATCATTATGACAGGCTATATGCAGCCCTTGGCTACGGTACAGTATTGTAGCAGAGCTAGAGGATGAGGTGGCTTTAAGAGGTGTTCCAGTCATCTATTGTACAGAAGTCCTTTAGCTTTCAGTGGGGTAAAAAAGACGTTTAGATTATTAGCTGAAGCACTCAAAGCTCAAAAAAATGCCAGCGGCTCAGTGACTTTCAGTCTGTTAGATGTGTTATGATACAAGGTGTGGTCCCAATATATTTGCATAGGAATATTTTTTTCTGAGTTTCCATCACGTGTAGAGAGAAGGAATCCCAGGGTTTCACGTGAACACAATTTGTGTGAAATCTGCTATGTATTTCAGTGGGGTCTGTGACGCGTAACGTTAATTTTCATTTAGTTAAAGTGATATAGATAATAACTTATTATTTGTAAAGTTATTATATTTATTATTGAGTTCCTAGGACCCAATGTGTTCTGTCTGAAATATGGCTCCAAACAAAAGCCATACAAAAAAAATGTGAATATCCAGACAACATATTATTGCACACATTAATTTAATCTATACTCAGGGGATCCGGGGAATTTATTTTACAGTTAAAGGGGTGAGCTCACTTGGGGATCCTAGATTGGATTACTTAGTATCGTAAACACAGACATTTACAAAAAGTCTTCATTTCAGCTGAATATTCTGCATTGTGATTTCCACAGCCTCAACAGCCAATCCCAGGCTGAGATCCGAAGTGCTTTGAGGGCTCATTATCTTTCTGGAGGCATACCGTGCTCAGTATCTAATTATAAGCGAGAGAGACAAACACTAGGGAGCATCGGTGTGGCTCTTCTGTCCTCGCTCAGCACCACTGTCAACAGACCGAACGCCCCAACAAGCCGTAGCGCTGGTGATTGAGTTCAACAGATTCACCTCCATCTGTTGGCTTTTATTATTAATCCACCCTACATGCTCTGTGACCTACTTCACTTGATAGGCATGGCATATCTGGTGCTTTGTTTAGTAGTTGGCTGCTGGCACCTAAATTCAAATCATGCACAAATCAAAAGGTAGCAGTTCTCTGGCAACTCTTTAGAGAAAGACTTGTAGGTTTAGTGTGTAGTTGAAAATGGTGTCTACAGGATTAAAAGTGTGACAAGTATCGATCATTTTTTTGAGCATTTTCGAACATGGGAAAAGATGCTGTATGCGTCTTATGAAGAGTCCATTTGAAAGTAAACATATTGAAAAAGAAACGTGAAAATATCTTGAATCTATGGAGGCTGATGAATTTGATGTCATCGTTGTGATTATGATGATGAAATTACTGTACTATCCAACATACATCATTAAGCCTAATTCTGGTTTCTTTCTAATTTCAATTTTGAAGAATCTTGTTTGACTTCGTAATATTTTAATTTTGCTCTGATTTATCTCTGAAAAGCATCTGCGCACACAACAGTTCAATTTCAAACGTCAAAGTAGTGAAATAATTAGTTATACCTTTAATCACCTATTTAATATATGTGTTTTATCTGGATCTCATGTTGACTATGCTCTGAGGTTATATTTCCACCTAATTTTTTTAATTTTTTTGCAGTGTCTTTATATACATTTGTCTTTATTAACTGAAGACAATAATGGATAATGAAACTGACCTAATGGGGAAGTGCAGTTACGGTACTTTTTAAAGGAAAAGCCAGTAAATGGAACGTTAGGGGATTTCATAAGTTTTTCGGGTGTCATCTATCTGCTGTGTGCTCTTTACTCTATTGGTTAGTTTCTTCCTGTGTAATACATCACCTGGCCAGGATGTGTGCTGAGTTCATTATTTTCAACGTGTTAGTACTACTTATTGAAACCTGTTGAGAGCAGTGGCATACATGTGGATGAAAAGAGAGAGAGAGAGAGAGACAGACAGACAGACAGAGGGGGGGGGACTTTTGTTTAGACAAAATCCAAACCTAGCCACGAACCAAGCTATGAACAAATCAGCAGGATATTTCATAAGTTCTTTTCTCCCACAGTGTTCGGCATCTCCTCCGGCTGCTCTCAGGTCTTTTATAGATCCATTTTGGAGTATCAAGTTCAGCGAAGGCCAGCTGTACCTTGTTTAGCAGGCTGGGGTTACACGCAGGCTGACGTGTCAGAGCTACAGCCAGCTCATCAGCTGTGACCGTGAGAGGCTCCAACTCTGGCAGCTCACTTAATTACACATGGTTTCGAGCTGAACTCTGAAGGATTTTGAGGTTTTCATCAGATAGCCTGATGGTCGCTAGGTTGTGCATAAATCAGTGTAATCCCATCAACTATAGATTCTCTGTCTGATTAACTACAGTTAGCAGATTTACATTTTGGTATGCATATTGTCATGAAAATGAGCTGCGAATGGGACATAAAGCCAGCTACGGCATCTTTTCGTACTGCTGCTCACGCACACATTCAGAGGAAAATGCTGTTCCACCCTCTTATGCATACATGTGCTCACAGATACCTGTGTTTGTTGCTCTGTGATTTACAGGAGAGGGAGAGTATACCATCCACACCCCTGAGAGAGTACGGCCAGTTACGCTCCCTCGGCTCCCAGTCACGGATGGCTGTGGGATTATCAAGTCTCGAACTTGCGTTCTTCAGGCAATTGGGACATGTTTTGCTCTTTGAACACTCAGGAGGAACCGAAGTCCTTGAACTATCGCAATATCATATTTTTGTCTAATGTAGTATGTAGCACTTCTGAAGGGCCACATGGTGGGGCAGTGGTTAGCACTGTCGCCTCACAGCAAGCAGGTCCGGGTGTCAAACATGCTGGGCGAGCAGGGTGCCTATCTGTGTGGAGTTTGCGTGTTCTGAGTGGGTTTTCTCCAAGTGCTCCGGTTTCTTCCCACAGTCCAAAGACATGTGGATTAGGCTAAGGGGCTACTTTAAATTGCCCACAGGTGTGAATAGCTGTTAATACATTATGGCAGACCTTTATTGCGAGCACTCCATGGGTAAAAAACATGTTAACAACATGTTGCATTTCACACCATCCTGTCAATGATTACTTTTCCAGAAGAGCATGCCCTGTTGGGTTTTGTTCCACATTTATCACACACATCTGTCATGCACAATCCTGTTTGTTTTTTTTTAATGTTTTAAGTAGTATCGTAGATCATACTTTGCTACTGCAGTTTTGCTGGTGGTGCAACTTTAACCTCAGCAAATCCAAATATCTTGATGTCTATAAGGACTTCAGGAATTGTCACATGATATGTTTACTATATTGCTTACTCCTAAGTTGGTTCCAGCGCTAGGTTAGGAGTTGACTTTTTCCAAATCTCTGATTCCTGTATCTAATGGCCCAAGGCTGCAAGTGCTTGTGACATTTATTATAAATTCTGTCTTGGTGTCTTTAGTTTAAATAATCATGACACCATGACACTTTCAGACCTGAAGGATCAGTGATTTTCTGACACTAGACTAAATGTTTCCCCTTTACAAGCTGCACTTAATTGAGGATTTTGTGTGTCTTTCGGTGCGTGAAAACATTTAACACTAGTATGTTTGCCATTTCAACAACTCTCTGAGTTACCAGTGAACTGATTAATGACCTATTTTGCTGATGTGGGTCAGGTTCCTGTATGCTCAAGAAAATGATGTTCATTTTGCACTATTTTTTCCAGCATTTACAATAATCTCAGGCCATTCCTGTACTGTTAAACACCAATACATATTCAGGATGGCATACGCCTACTGCTGTTTGCCTTAATACACTCATCATATTTGCTGACGAGACGCTGCCTTGCTGAATTCTGTTGCCAAGTAAGAGCTTTGACAAACACTTATACAGTCAAAGTTCAAAGTGTGACTAGTTGGAAAATGTGTGACCAAACATTGTAAATGAGTCACAGCTTTTCTGCCCTGGTCAGTTTGTTTGTTTCTTTCTTTTTTTTTTGTGGAACTTCATTGCATGATGAAGATGATGACATCAGACTGACACCATAAACCACACCCTAGTCTGTCACAATGTGTGAATTTTTCTTTTGTTTGTTTTTTGTTTTTTTTTGTGGGGAGGGGGTGTTACTAATGGCTACTGTAGGTTCCTCTCCTTGTATTACAACCCAATCTGTTTTGAAGGCTTTACAGTTTACTATGATGTGCATTCGAAGAATTTAACGCTACACCAAACAAAGCTTTGTATTATGTACGATTAACGTTCTAAGCCACATGTGGGATTTGGCAGCCAAAATCAGCCTGTTGCTTCATTTTAATCGGCCCACGCAAACCCGAAGACAATGATATTGAATACTCAAAGCTTTCACACTAGACCAGTAATATCTAGAATTCATAGCAGACCCATAGTATAGCGTCTGCCCACGTCCTACACACACACAACTGAACAACGTGGGAGGGCTCACACCTCACAGTGGTGGTTAAAATCAATGCCGATACATTCTGCATACAGTATAATGTATGTCATAGCCTATGTATATGGTATAAATTAATAGCCTTTAGTTATGGCTGTTCAAAGGCGCACTAAAGACAAAATAATGATTTTGTGAATTTGACTTTGACAGCTTTGTTCTAAGGCATGTCCATTTTTTAGAACAGCAGTGCTGATCATAAGGGCTACAAGACAAATCACATGTTTGTTCTGATGAACATATAGTTTCTATAGTTACAGCTAAAACAGAGACTGTCGATAATTCTGATAATGTCCATT